>VYZW01031173.1:22952-194500 GCA_013401315.1 Balaeniceps rex | reverse complement strand
GGAAAATTCCAGATAAAACCTCCCTACAGCATAGCAATGCTTAACACATACTCAGTTGAAACAACTGCTGTATCATGTCCCTGAGGCACCAGGAAATCAGTGAAGATAAAACAATTCTTTTGTACACTATATAGTTTTGCCATGGGCTTGAGGATCCATCTGCCTAGAAGGTATTTGAGAAATGAAAGCTGTTATCTTGATTTTAATTGTTATGAATGTTTTTGATCAAACAGCAGCCCTTTATTCAACAAACACAGTTATTGCTCTGCAGCTCTGACCCAACAACTATTCTGTGTTTTTGAAAGAAATATTTTAAAATAAGTATTTAAACCAAAGGAGATGCAAGTTTCTCTGCTTATTGCAAACCCCCTGATTTCAGATTCAAATGCATCATTTTGGCACACCAGGCACAAACTACCCTTTCTTTAATGACAGCCTCAGCAGCAAAAGCACGAGAATCATGCTGGAGTCTAGAGTGTTATAACTCAACAGCAAGCAATGTGCCTTGGGCTGGTACTGTCAGGAGAGGTCATGGATCGGGAAGAATATTTTTAAAAAAAATCAATCCTCTAGGCAAGTTCAAGAAGAGTGTAAGGGAAGTAATATAAAAGCTTTAAAGTCTCCTAGATCTATAACGCTTGTGTAGTGGAGTGAAAGGGCAGGTGGGGAGATTATTAGATACAGAAGGGGGGTTTTAATTGGTTAAGAAATACCAAAATACTCAGTATGAAGAGTATTGAAATCCTTGACCAAGGAGGAAAAAACAAGCCAGGCATCACTTAATCTGAAGACAGTTTCTCACACAGTGAAAGGCGAGCAAGCCACCAGCTAACAATAAAGCAGAGTCATGAAAATGGACATTAAAGTAACACCAGCAATTTGATGGGAACTGAGAGATGCCGCAACCAGGCTCCACCATTTTGTGCCCTACTATTACTGGGTGTAGCAATACCGGGATTCTCGTGTCTTTCAGAAACAGCCGTGCTATCGGACACTAAGGAGAAACGAGCTGGTGCTTATACTTTCACTTCCCTTCCCTCAATGGAGTTAAATTATGCTAACACTGGGGGGTTTTGGCACTCCTTTCTGTCTAGTTGTTGGATGACTGAGGATCCTGTATCTGGAAAGATCCCCACACAGTGTTAACACTAATACGAACATCATTAATTTCAATCTTTTCCCATATAGAATGCACTCCCAGCCCTTGCGTTATGCATCTCCATCTGGGTACATTTCTCCCTCTATTTCAGATAATTGGTGACAAAGAGGGCATCTTAAAGCTACTGCAAAGGCCCAGATAAGTATGTTTTTTGTATAATACATAAAAATCTTGTGCAAAATCTTCCTGAGACTTAAGACAAAAAGTACTTGGGGAGCCTTTACTGGTCTTGATGCAGTTCCTGCTACACTACTTTATTTATTTATTTAAATAAAAGAACACCTACAGGGCAAAGGAAATTAAACTGTTTCCAGAATTGACTCCGAGAGTTAGGCCATCAGACACCAGACAGTCAATAGTGAAAGGCTTCCCCTCCATCTTNTTTCTTTTTTTTTTTTTTTTTTTTTTTTTTAGAATTGACTGTAACTGGAATCAGCACACTGTAACAGGTTACCTGATGATTGTAGTCTCTACAACACACAGGTACAATGGAGTAAGCCAAAACCAAAGGATAGTCTTAATATATTTCCACATTCTTTCTCAGATTTTTTTTCACCTTCTTCATCCTTTTAACCCCAAACTGAGGTCTCTAATTTGCACGCTAAGGTCAGAAGCATGCGGCTCACCCTGACTGCTTAATAAACCTCAGCAAAGCCCTATTGCTTTAGTGCTAAAAGATCTATACAGACTTCAAAGCATGTTTTTCTGACCTTGTTTAATGACAGTGAGCCCACAGTAATGAGTTAGCCACAACAGCTAATCTGCACTCCACCATCTTTCTGTAGTTTGTGTTTTACCCTCAAGTTTTGAATTTGGAAATCCCCACCACACTGGGGGAAGGGGTAGGAAAGAAAAGAATTCCACTTAAAATATTAGAGGCAAATTGCCTTCAGTGCAGCACACCATTAGCAAGTTTTTAAGACACAGACACATCCTCCTTTTAAGCAAAGTGAGACCTCCAGCAAGAGCGGCAGGAGATTATGATCCTCTTCATCTACATTCTGTGCCAGCCCTAAATATTATAAAGTAAGGGTTGCTCTGAATATTCCACTCATTTTTTATCATTATCCTTCTCTCCCCTTTCAGGAAAGGCTTTCAGTGCGTTGATTATATTTCTGTGCTGAGTTTCTAGAAATATTTAATCTAAAGTGACAATTTGACTAAATAGAGTAGCTGCCATTTTACATAGCCAGCAGGAGAGGTGAAAAAGTCAGTCTGCTGCTTTACTCTTTGTGAAATGGATAATATAGCTCAGAATAGACATATAATATTTTCTGTCCATCAGTCTACTGCTTTCATTTTACAGTTTTATCTGCTATCTAAAAGCTACTTGTTTACCCAGTCACTCTTATCTTCTTTCTATGTGAAACTTCTTTGCAATAAATAAAATGCCTCGTGTTTGCCATGCCTCCAGATCATTTTGATTTCAAACACACTCCAGATTTCATTTCGATTGCCCTTCCAAAAATTGTATTTCATATTATGCCACAGCATCAAAATGGGCCAATATAGGATACTATTTCTGTTTGGTTTTTTTCTGTTTGTTTGCTAAACAAAACTAAATATATGTATCTTTTTAAAATTTGTCAGGGCATTTTCACAGAATTAAAGTGAACCGGTATTAATGGAGTTGCAGAGGGTGGTTCCAGAAGTAAATAGAAAGACAAGCATAAACTAAGCTGACTACCAGTAGCTTCCTATAAGAAAGAGAAACTATTGTACTGATTAATCTACTAGCGAGACAGGTCTTCGCAAGATTATTTTCACTGTTCATTGAACCTCATAAAATATTTAGATGATCTCAGAACTTCAGCTGACAAACACACTGATGGCAGTAAGAGGAGCTTTAGTCTGATACAATGATGCTAGAAATAAAAATGAAGAAGTTCCTCTATCGATAGTGTTAGAAATTAGCTTCTTTGCATCCACCTAGGAATATAATTTAGCTCTTTCCATTCACATGCAAATGCACTATTCCAAGTGCACAAAAGATATCCCAAGGAAGAAATTAAAACATTATAGATTCTAATACTAGGGTTATTACATGCCAACCAAGTTTTGTGCTATGCTTTGTTTCAGGTTCTGTGTGATATGACAGCTGTTTCTATTCAGATGATATTTTAAAGGAAACATTTTCTGTAATTTCAGCTGACTCATTCAAACTAGCAATACTCCATTTTAAAACACCATTGAGAAAATGCAAAGCGTTTCCTCACTGAAGACAGCATTTACTGTTCTAATCTAATGCAAATGTTAGTTAGAATCAACAAGCCTGCACAAATGCCAATATCGCTTGTCCCCCTTAAGATGATTTCACACCTAGCACAGCAACAGACACAATTTGCCAGAAAACACATTAAAAAGCAGTTTAAAATGTATCACTGTATTATCTCTATGGTAAATAACACAGTAGGTCCCAGATGGCTGTTCTAAACAAAGAAAAAACACAAAACCAATCCCAAAACACAACGAGGTCTGTGATACAAATTCAAGTGGGACTAATATTGCAATCTCTAATAGGGACACCACCCTGACATTAATAAGTTTCTTTCTGGAAAGAAACAGCCAACAGGTTGTCAAGTTAACACATTATTTTCTTCTGAAGACAGAAATGTTAATTTAAGTAGTAAAACCACCTTTTCCAGCTACTGCTGGACAACTCCCATCCCATTTCACTTAGCAGAAGATAAATGTATGGACTCATAAGATTGAGGGGTTACTTATGCGAAGATGAAGCACGTGTAGAGGTCTCGGGGAAGGACACAATGCCAAGATCACTCTGCCTTGTCAGAAGTTGCTCAAACCATATCCCCACACAGCGCAAACAGCCCCGTGTCTGTGAGAAACAAAAGCAAAGCTTGTTGGCTAGGCAATACCAGAACAGTGTATGAAGCACTGAGGGATGAGCCATACGGTAGCAAGAAAATGGCAGCCATTTAGGCAGCCATAGGAGGATCGTTTGTTTTGTGGGCAGTGATCAAAACTAAAATGGAAAAAGCGGGAAGACTGGGGAAAGCACCTGGTGCTGCCAACTGGAACAGCTGATGCCATAAAACAGGTTGGTGATTATGCAGATGTAATCCTTCATAAATTTGTCCCAGCATATGGTGAGCATGAGAATGAAGATGGCCAAAATGCCAAAGCGTACTTCCTATGGGGGGCTGCTGAAGATATCTAAGAGCTATAAGAAGTATGACCAGACATGAGTAGGACTGGTGAACACGAATGTGCCCTCAAGATAAGGATGATGAAGGCCAAAACTATTGCTGTCAGCCAGGTACTGCTTTTGAGAAAGGAAAAAAAAGGAGAGAGGGGGGAAAAAAAAAGGCACCAAAACCAAACTGAGGATCTAAATCCATATTAAAACATGAGCCTGAGCACTGATGGGATCGTTTCCAGCGCCTTCCCAGCCAGGATGACCACTCTTGATGCGCTGAGGGTTTCTCACTATTTGGACCTGGCTGAAACCCATAAGCTAGAGTTGTGCAAAGCAAATACTGACATATTGGCAAGAGCCCTGGCACTTGCGTTTAGCTAAGCTTCAGCACGCCTCTCAAAGCACTCCCTAAGCCTTTTATTTTAACATGGCAACTCCTCCTTGCCCTTTCATCCCTCCTGCCTACTTATGAGAATGTGACCCCAGCTGCTAACCCTCAGCCTGGCAATCCAGTCTCTCCTTTGATGAAATCACACATAATTTATTCTTCTTGAGGCTCAGGACATGCACTGCAGCAAGAATGGCAAACACGGCTGGGTCAGCAGCAGGGAAAGCGAGTCACCAGCACGCCTGGGAAGCCATGTCCTGGCTAGCCCCAGCATTAGCTCTTGCTCCATTTAGCAGCATGGATGCTGTGTGTCACGCTCTGGAATATTGATCACATTAATTAAGCCAGCGCTCCCCAGCACATCAGTTGGTTACCAACCAGCACTCACATGGCAATGAACTGAAGATACTCCTTGGGTAATCTTGCCTGGATGAAGTTCTGACATTGTTGGCTTCTACTTGTAATGTTTACCTAATATACTATGCACAATTGTGCTTCCTGAAAGCATCAGACTGTGTTCTATCCTTTCTAGAATAAACAAAAGACAGCGTACCCAACAGGAAAAAAAAAAAAAATCTGCCGTAAATTCAGTTGACATATCCCCCAACTTTCTGCATAGAGCAATCATCATCGGTATGCATAACAGATCACATCCTGCAGGACACAGAGACACTTCCAGGGCTGTGTCAAATCCATCAATGGTTTTGCTAATTGATAAAAGAATATTTGAGGCCAGAAGCCAGTTCAGGTTCATGTCACGTCCCCCTCCCAGACGGCACCGAAATATTATGTTGATGCTGGAAGTAGCAACAACACAGTTCTCCTCAAAGACCTGTTGCCATCTGTTGTGAAACCACATCAGAAGGGGGTGACAAGAGTCTTTAGCCCATCACCCTCTCATGTGCTAAGTGGAGAGACAGGAGGCAGCACAGATATTCACATGCTGTCAACAATTTCAGCAACGGATTAATTGAAACCGGCAGAAGGAAATGGGCTGGTACGGACTGACTGGAATGAAGTTACTCAATATTTGGTCAATTCGGGTATATGCAAATTTTATAGAATTTTTTGCAAGAACATTTCGTTCAGCTTTAATTATCACCAAGTAGGTGAGATGGGTGGGGAAACAGAGGCAGAGAGGTTAAGCTACACACACAACACAGGTGTCGTGGGTTTGTGCAGATCCTGAAGCAGAAACCAGGACATCAGTTCTGTGTCTCTTGCTCCAGGCTGGGGCACACAGAGCCTTCCTCAAGTGAGCTCAGCACTCTAACACATTTCACAGGGAAACACAGATCCATCAAGGACAATCCTGCATTGAGAACGCAACTTGTTTTTTCCATGTTCTCATTATTTTTGCTTCCAGGTCAGTTGAATTTTTTTTTTTGGTCCTATTTTCAGCTCTTATTACAGCATAAAAGTTATAAATTTGGCTCTAGTTTGAATTTATTTCTACTCTATTATAAATATTTATCAGGCAAAAGATACAAAGTAGTAAGAATGAAAAGAGGTAGTATTAAAGTATAAGATAAATCATTATGTCAAAAAGCTTGCAAAAAGAATAGAGTTTTAAATTACTCTAGCTGTCTGTTTGTCCTCTCTGACAGAGTTCCTTGACAGTCCCGCATTTATAACAGGCACAAATTAAAGCAAGAAACAGAAAGGCAATTTCTTCAAGTGTAGGGGAAGAAACGTTTATAACTTCAGATTATGGCTGGCCGAAAGCGGATACACTCACTAGACTTTCAGTCACACGGCACTGAAAACTGATTACTGGAGCCATTACTGCACCGAACAGTGCCCGTTAAATTGAAAGCAAAAGCCAAAATGTAAAATCTTTATCCCATCTTATTAAATGGCTATTAAATAATAGAAATGCACCAGTAAGTATTTCAGAATGACATTTACAAGCAATAAAGCACAGAAGACAAGGCAGACAATTTTCTCCCAAGTGTATTACTGTAACACAGAGACAGTTTTTAGAAAGATGCCAAGGGGCAACAGCAGGTCACTCCAAGGATTATGGGTTTGTACCGTTTCTTACAGCTCTGCTTCATGCAGTTACTCTTCATACATGTCGCCACTCCAGACAAGAGCAATCCATGCCTAGGCACAGATAAGATCACAAATTTACAGCCAACAAGGCAAAAGGTCGCCAACCAGATTTTTTCTGTCATCGCTAAATGACCATCCCCGTCTCCAGCACAGTGCCCAGAGGCAGATCGGGCATGCCGGCGCTCCATCCTGCCCTCCTGCAGAAAGCGCAAAGAGCCAAGTCCAGGGGATACTTAAGCAACCTGTAAGGAGGGACACCCTGGGTGAGCTGTGCTGGGAAGCCCATCCCAGCACATCTCTGGCATCTTGTCCCACATGCAGCTATTCTGAGGTCGGCTCATAGCCCAGCTCGCACAGCCCATGCCAAGGCCACCTCCTCCGAGCCAGCTGCCCACCCCACCACCAGCACTTCCCATGGGAGAGAAGAGGTGCACCAGCCCTGTTAGAAATGAGGACAGCTAGGAATGAAAAGCAGGGAGGTGGAGGATTGCAGGAGGGCAAAAAGCCTTCTGCACCAAAACAAGCCCAGGAGCAGAGACAATCAATGCAGGAAAGTCAGCAGCTTCAGCAGTCAAAGTTTTCTTCCCAGCACCTGCGCTCTGTACAGAGCTACCCACAGCGGCAAAGCAGACCTCAGGAAGCCACTCAGCATTACGTGTCTGGGAGGTACTGAGCATCGTCCCCCATCCATTTATCCCAGGTCAATCAAACTTACTGAACACAGGGCAAATTCTCTCAGCTGGGAAAGACTCCTCTGAGCAATGAAACACAAATGCAGACACTCTTCTAAACACCTCGGCCGCACTGCTGTGGCATTCCCTGCTGCCATGGATGAACCTGCAGCAATGAATTGCTGTGCTCTGCAGAGCGCCTGCCTGCCGAAGGGTTTTGTCATCAAGCTTGTAGTGAATGGCTCTTGTTAAAACAATGGGATATTTTCTTTTGTTTCAGTAGCAGAACTGACACAAAGGAATGCAATAAACAATACAGCGATACCAAAGTGAGGGAGGAAGCAAGCAGATGTGCCTCAGCACCACACAGGCTTCCTGGCCATTTGCAATTACTTTCATTTACGTGATATTTCCAGCTACAGCTGAGAGCAAGGAGAGGTCAAGGGTGTCATCACTTTGTAAGCTAAAGCAAGGCCCTTTTTCCTTTGCCTCAGGTAGGAAGCCTCCCAGCTTTGTTTGAGTTCTCTGGAATCGCTCCCTCACTTGACACCTCTCCAAACACCCTATTTTCTAAGCGAGCAGTATGAGGAGTTTACTTGAGCATTCACACAGCGCTGAACCACTTCTTGGTCCATCTTGTCACAGACACCGTTTGCACTAACCTTGATGACATGAAGATTATCTGCAAAGGCTGGCATCTCTCTATGCATTGTCTTCCACACGACTTTATCCAGTGCTAAAAAGCATTTCAGAATGGTAGGCTCATCACCCCACACATCAACTTTCTGCAATAACACAATCCATTATCCTCCTTGTTTCCTATTTCATATCTCTTTCCTGATTTCCTCCCCCTTCCCTCCAGTGCAGCAGCAGCGTGCAGTGTGGTTGTACCGCAGAGACACCCATATGCCCACCCTCTAACCTAACACACACTACTACTACAGTAGGCTATTGCCTCCACACCAACACCAGGACCAAATGGCAAATACATTTCTCTGTAACTCTTCCCCCAGACACTGACCAGGCCCAGCCCTCTCCTGAAGAAGCTGTAGAAATTCATAATGAGAGAGATGATCATACAAGATTGATGGGGAAATACCCTGGACCACCTCAGACCGCTGGTGATGGGACTCCACAGAATAACACCTAGCCTCTGAGAAACAGTGGTATCCAACACCCAACCCATACTAAACAGATGCACCGTTTAGTGCCATGATGCCTTTCTTGGGCAAGTTACTTCCAAGATACTTGGCACTTGGTGATCTGTTTTCTTCACAGCTATGTGGCTCAGTTCCTTCATTTTTCTTATTGGCCCCGATTCAACAAGATGCTTAAGCGTGTCAGGGCAGACCTTGAAGTCATGTATGTGCTCACAGCACATGGCTCATGAAACCATGGCTGATGGTTTTAGCCCCATCAACTCTGCCTGTGCTGCCGAGAGCAGTATGACAAGCTAGATGCAATAGAGAGGGCTGCTGTTTAAACAATTTAGCAATTAACAAACCAAAAGACACTGTCAAATGTGTTCTGTATATAGATGTTTTCCACAGATTATTGTTGCTGTCTTGTCTTGGAAGAAATGTGTCACAAGATGAGCATTATTTCCTTTTTCACTGTGGCGTAGCCATGATTTGATATTTGTATGAGCAAGCAATGCAAATACTTCATAAAAGCCTTTAATAGTGTAATTCAGCTAACAGCGGCAACAGTAATCAGCATCTTGCTTCAGACACTGAGCAATCTGACAGCTTTGTCTGATTGCATCTCAATATTTTGCTAAAAGCAGAGACTGCTGTAAATAGGTGGATTAAAAAAAAGAAAGTACGATGGAACAGGTGTGTACAGGGGACGATCATGGTCAGTATGAAGTATTCACACTGTGCAAAAGAAAACAAATGGGAAAGGTGAAGAAAAATGGGCATCTTCAAATTTCATCCTTACTAAATTAATATCAATTGTATCCACTTCAAATGAATTATAAGTTCTGCCACTGAGCAGATTTATGTGGGCTTTGAGATGGTACTGAATAATCTTCTCATTAACAAAAATAGCTCAGATGTGACAAATTTAAAAGAAATTCTGATTTAGGTGCTGCTAACTATATTTTGGAAGATTTAGAGAATTGCATGTATATGCTGGCTCTAACAGAGGTGGCTAGTTCAAAAATCAAGTTAACACAATCAAGAGTAGCATTATTTATTCATCCATACTTTTAAAAGGTGAAATACCCCAACTGAGCAGCAAGTTGTTTCTCACTTAGTTATACCTCCCCTGTATTTAGCAAGGCATAACCCTAAAATGTTTTCACAAAATATCTCCTGTGTTTTCCTAACCTAATGCTTCACCAGTTCTGTGACACCCCTTAACTGTAATTATACTTCCTCTGGAATTGCACCCTAAATAGAAATTGAACTATTCATGCTGCAAATTGAAATTCTTCAATGCGAAGCCATACAAATAACTTGCATTAGCATTAACCTCCTCCCAAAATTTGATAAGATCACTCCTGTTTCTCAGAAAGATGATACTAATTGCTGCTGTCTAGGCAGACACATTCAAACCAACAAGTAAATGCTTGAATAACCCAGAAAAATTTCCCCTTAACCTTTAGAATATGTGGATGACCTCATGTGCAGACCCACTAACCATGCAGCCACGGTCAGAGCCGCTGCCTATGGGAGCTAACAGTGACAGCAGGCAGCATTTCACCCATTAAAATCAGGGTTTGTGGCACTGTGCACTTAAACAACAAAACAAAAACTCTTTTGGCATTGTATAGCAACTGAGGAAGAAGCAACACAAGAACATTGTCACAAGCTTTGTTAGACCAAGGTCCAAAGCACCCACAGACTTCAGTGGTGCTAAGTCATAATCCTGCTACCTTGCTCCAGCCCTCTCTGAGCCCCCGACGCGAGCTCCCCAGCCGCACGTAGGGCAGCTCCCCAGGAAGGACTCGACCAGCGCCTGCCCCATCCTCTCCAGTACCTTGGCCCTTATTAGATTAAAGGACACCGTTAATTACTATTTCATCCCCACTGTTCATCTCTTTCCTTGCATAGTCGCCAGTACCCTCCCTTCCACTTCCCTGCCAGCTTGTGCCACTGTAACTCATTAGGGCACCCCTTGGGTTAGGCTCAGACCTTCCTCATCATCCCAGCCTTTAGGAGAGCCAAGTCAAGCTGACAAGACAAGGCCTGAAAGTACAGCTACAATAGACATCAGCAATAGTAATTGGAGGAATAGTATAGTCCCTTGTTCATCTAGAAAATATGACTGTTGAATATCAAGCAATTTTTTTTTTTTTTTTTCCTAATCACTGATATCAACAGCAGATCTTACCGGTCAGATGTTTGACTTATTGCTATGGGTGTTAGGGCAGCAGGACATGCACAGACAGGACGTTGTATTTCTGCACTTACATACCCACCTGAATTTCCACTGGGAAGATCTGATCCCCCATCCCACTGCGTCTCTAAGCCAGAGTAAGGAGAATTCCCAATTCTTTGCTTGCCATGCTTAACATTAGAGTTGATTATCTGCTATATGAAATTATCACTCAATAAAATCAAAAGCTCCGATTTGAGCAACCTGATCTAGTCGATGATGTCCCTGCTCACTGCAGGGGGGTTGGACTAGATGACCTTTAAAGGTCCCTTCCAACCCAAAGCATTCTATGATTCTACGATTTCACTAGCGCCAGATTTTAACGCACTGTGTGCGATATCCGGAGGAAAGCTCTTCTGCAGTAGGGAAAACCAGCACATATTCTAGAGGAACCAATCCTGCAATGGAAAGGAACGAGGCTGCAGGAAGAAGCACACAGTTCTCACCTCTAGCTTCTACAATTTCATTATGGAAGATTGGGAATATTTGCTTGGAGTAAATGCATTACTTCTATGAACCAGAAGTGCTGGAATTAAATTATTCCAACAGAAAAATTGTATTAATATTTGTTCTTGAAATGCAGCATTATGATAACACACTTTACACTGGGAACATTTCTACAAACACTTTTTTTTTTTTAATAATAATGCCAGTTCTCCTCCTGCTCCTCCATAAATATCCTCAGGTAATTAATTAGTAAGAAAGCCCAGCTAATTAATTACCACAGGCCTAGTTATATATTGTTATATTTGTTAAAGGGACACGGCCATGATAATGTTCACTGACCAAATTCACGATATTCATCTACAGAAAGTGGCAGATTTACAACAGAACCAACTTTAGCATGAAAAAGAAAATTCAAGGAGACACTGACATGGCCTTACATCAGGGACGCAGTTCACTGCCTAAGCTAGGGGCAGAGCTGTCCTTCCATGAGATGGCTGGAAATGCCTTTCCTGGTCCAGGAAGAAGACACAGTAACCCCGTAACTCCTTCTGAGTAGTTCTTAACCACAGAGCTAGTTAATTAGAGATTATTTACATACAATACAATCATATTAATTGTATATGTTCATGGTGTGCCTCTTAAAACCCAGCGACCCTTCTTCCAGCCCATCCCAGGTGTGGAGCCGGGTCTTTCCTACGTTGTAAGGGACTCACTTGCAGGGTCAGCGGCGGAAGGCAGCTCCTGAAATCTGCCCCAGGCAGGCAAGTGAGTGAGGCAGCTGGCAGCTGTGTTGGTTGAGGAAAGACAATTCATTTTGTATTGCCTTATGAGGGGGGGTTTTTTGTTTGAATTAATAAACAGGGCCCTGAGGAAGAGCCTGAAAGTGATCTGAGCATGTTGTTTAATCCTTACCGCCTGTTTCCCTAGCAGTCTATGCTAATCATGCCCAGCACCATCTGAAAACTGAAATACCCAGCTGCCTAGCTGCCTTCATTATATTTATTATCTAAAACAGCCGCCTGCAAAAAGATAATAGAGAAAGAAAACTCTTACATCTTAACATTACTGCAGATAAACCTAGGAAAGAGAAGTATGCTGTACTCGTACAGACATTTTCAGGTTAGATTTGTGCTCTTTAATTAAGCAAAACATTAAGAAGAACAAGAACAAAAGGCAGCAGAAACAAGTGCCTGTGGAAGTCAGCTCATGCCACCTTTCCTGCCAGTTGTAAAGCAGAATTTTAATAGCTCACCCTGCTATTCTCTTTGTTTCAGTTTCAAAATCGCATTACAGGCAAATACAGTGTAAGGTTAGCATCTTCAAGAGTCCTTTGCAACTTGTTTTTCTAGAAACAGCATCTGTGGATCTGATTGTTATCTGAATCTTTGTGTTACTTTACATCAGCTGCGAAACTGCTTATGCTAACAGGGGATAACAGAACATTTCCCTGTGGATTTGTGAGCCTAACGCTCACGCTGTCTATGGACGCTTCGCACCTGGTCTCCTTTGTGGGCCATTTCATATAAAGTCATGAGAGCAACAAGAGGATCCAAAAAAAAAAAAAAAAAAAACCTGCATAAATCCCTATGCAGCAACACTGGGAAACTTTGCTCATTGAAGTGCATTACTAACACCATTTGGAAAGAGAAAAATATCTGAAACATCCTTAACTGGGCTGAAGTATTCACATGCTCAGGTGGGAGGTATGAAAAGAATAATTTTCACCTATGTTACATGACTTAAGATTTGAATGCAAGCCCTGGGAAGATAGCATCTCTAATATAAAAGGAACTTACAGAGAGGGATCACTTTCAGATCTTCAGGTAATCCACTTGAGAAAAGCAGAATGTTTTTATCACCTTTTGGATGCTCTTTTTCCTGGCTGTGGGCAGCAACACTACATATCAGCCAGTATCCACCACTGCGGTGCTACCATCCTGCAGCAGCACAAAGATCTCCCATCACATGCATCTGGTGTCCTAAACCTCCTATGGGACGTTCTCCATCTCAGCAAGATAACACGTACCATTGAGAAAAGATGCTTCAACTTGAAAAGGCAGAAAACAGAGAACAGGGGAACAATCCAAGGAGGCTGGGTGCACACACAAAAAAACCACCCAGATAATAACAGTCCTATGACCGGTGCTAAAAAACATTGAGGGGGAAAGGCGAGCATCTTTCCAGAAGCTGTCTGGTTTAAGTCACTCCGCAGCTAGTAGCAACCGAGATGAAACTTTAATGGGGGACAGATTGTTCCCACCTATTTATTAAGGGCAGCTCCTGGCCTAAATGAAGTGGACAAGTGCAGGTTGCTCCAAGGGCTGGAGAGCAGTCACAGCTTCCCAGCTCCTTCCGGCCACCCCAGGGAGCGTGAGTCAGCAACCCAGTTTCTCAGACCTCTCCCCTCATCGCATCATTCCCTGTCCCACTTCTGCTTCCAGCCCTCAGGCTAGGGCAGGAAAACGTGGTTTTGCCTGCTCTGCTGAGAAGCCTTGAACCGGCCCGAGAATCTATAGAGTTTTTGCACCGTCCATTGAAATTTCTGGGCTATTTACTCAGTTTGCAAGCGTATAAGCAAAATGCACAAACAATACATGCCAGAGACTGTAAGACAGTGTAACTCAGTTGTTAGCTGGGCTAGGGATGGCTTGCACGAACCATTAGGAGGATCCTGGGCTGCTAACACATGCTTAGAAAGACCAAGACCTTAGCAACAAAACTCAATATCCAACTACTCCCACAGCACGAACAAGTAATCAAAAACATAGCACACAAATGAGTGATTGTAAGACCTAGTGTGACCCTGAGGAGAGCCCAGCGGGTCCCCAGACTCCCATCCATGACCTGCATCTGGTCCCCACCCATCCCCCCTGCATACATGGGACAGAAATCAGACGGACAAGCTAAAGAGCAGAAATCACCGGGGACAAAATCCGCCACCTCAATTCACCAAGCAATTTTTTTCACGGTAAATTGTGTTTTAATACCAAAACAGCTTTCTGCCATATAATCCTAACACACATTTCAGCCAAAGTAACGACAGCCATGTCTCAAGAATAAAAAGAACCATTATTATTGATCATAAAAAGAGTAGCTTATAATTGGGCTATAGCACTCGCTAGCCTCTTTTAATGGTGTAATATACCATCTCATTTTTTCTTTTTTATTAAAAGAAATAATTTTCATTGCTTGTGGGTTTATAAAAGGATAAACAGGAATTGATTATTCAACATTTTCAGAGAATCCCTTCATTGATAACAACATGGTCTTCCAAAGAAGCAACCTAGTGAATTCAAAGTCTTTTACCTTTTTTCTTTGCCCAGCTTTCAAGCAGACAATATTATGGCTTATTTTCTTCTCTTGGTTAATTATCATTGCAGCAAATCCACTGGAGAAGGGGATAGTATAGATTTTGCGGAAAGTGCCATTAGACTATTTAACACATATACTTGCTGACAAGTAATAATTTAAATCCGCTTGAAGGTTGGTCTTTTTATTTTTCACATAAGTTAATTCAGTTATGACAATAACATATGTAGAAATATGTTGCCAATGAACATTAACTACATTTTATGCCTCTATTATTTTGTATTTTACCAGGTTGTCAAGAAACAGATTTACAATAGAATGCAAAATATGAACGTTTCTGGTGTCCAAACATGCCTAGATGGTTCATTAGCTGGCATTAGTAAGAAATGGTTCGTAATTTGCATTTATAAGGCTCAGTTGGTAGCAACCAATCCTACATATGAACTCATATGCATCAAAAGCCCATTTTAGTGTTTTGTGTGAGAAGCACCCTTTCTTTACTGACAATTCCTTGGTTTTAATGAGTCCTATACTCCATAAAATGCATATTCTGAATTTCATGGGAAAAAGCGCTACAGGATATAAATGTATCAACCAGAATACATCATTGTAAATTATTCTCAAATCAAATAGTACAACATTTTGGCTTCAGTTGGCAACAGCGATCAGGAAGAAGGATCACTAGCAGCATACTTCAAACACTCGGTACCGAGTGTCCGATGCCTGGAGGCTGCCTGGTCACCGTGGGACCTCAGACAAGTCAGTTTATTGCTGGATGTACCACGTTTCTGTGTCACTGGGAATATGTCACAGTTGGTTTGATTTTACTTTTTATTGGATTTGTGTTGATAGACAGCATTTTCTGTGTCTGAACTCTTTGGCTTGTGCTCTGTGTTTCATTCCCATGAATGGTTTCCAGCTTAATTACAATCCCACTCTTTGAAATAATTTATATTAATTAGGAAATTAAGCCATTACCAGTCCTCAAACTACTATGATGACACATGACAACACAGAGAAAGGCACCAGGTGACTTTATGATTTCATTCACCACCTTTCATCTTCTAGAAACTCAGGTAAAGTTTTGACCAAGTCATAGGTAAGAATGCATTTTTAACGAGGATTCTACTTCTCTTGTCTGTATCACAAAATTATGACCGCAACAATAACATATGTGCTTAAAAAGGGAGATACCTCTCAGATCAGGACCAAGCCTCTGGTCTAATCAATCCTAGTCAATTTTATATTACTGCCACACAGAATAAAGTGTTTGTAAGGCAATAATTAGGTATTAGTATTTGTTTTCATGAAGCATCTGGGAACAGTACCAAGATTACATCCTCTTTGAAATATCTAATGAAAGGAAATACAACACAGCAGAAAATCACTTTTTCTTTAGATTATTAAGTGTGCATCAGACATATTTATTGGCTTTTGAGGCAAAATTAATGTGTACAGGGAAACACCAGCAGTCTGTCATTACAGGGTTCTACTGAAAGGAACAGAGCTACATAGGGGGTTTGTTCTGAAAATCTGAGAGACCTACTGTATTAAAATAAGATGCTTGCCTGGAGTAACACTGCATTTTACAATACAGAGCAGAAGGATGATCTAAAAGTTCTCCTCAACGACTGCATAAGCAGATGATCAGGTAGAACACTGGTCCAATGCTTCTTTTAGCAGGCCATGAACTCACGATGAAGAACTGAAAAGTAAGCTTGAGTATCGATTGCTGAACATGCAGATGAGATACTGGGAAATATACTGCACAAATACAAGAACAGTCCAACAGTGCTTAGAGAGCCAATTTATAAACAACCTTTGCTGGCTCTCCATTACTTCATTCCACATAATAAATCACTACCGCGCATCCTAACATCTGTGTCCAGGATTCCTCCGAGAGCTCAGAAAAGCATAGAGCAAACAAGCGTGGCAAGGACAGATCTATCCATAATAGTGAGAAAACATCTACAGGTGCAGGTTCAGGTGTCCAAAATGAACAGCTATATTGCTTAAAATATCTCTTTTGCCTACTTTTTAAAAAAGTCTTACAGGATTGCATCACTGTGAACTATTTTCTGAGTTAATTCTTTCCCAGATACTTTCTCAATGTAAGGAAGTGAGCTCAAGACAGCAGGTGGGTATAAGGAGAACAGTTCAGGGCAATATGACCCATAACGTGCTCTGCAAGAAAAGAAATCAAAGTGTTTCGCATAACACATCACAGCAGTCTCTCTGAAGGTCTCACCTTCCCATGTGCTAAAAAATCTCACTTCCCAAAGCCTACAGGACAGGAGAACAGTAATAACTATGTGAAGCCCTTAGCATTTAAAGAACTGCAGGGAAAAATAAACCCAGCTCTCCTAAGCACAGTCTCAAAGAGAAAAAGAGGGAGGAGAAGGGCCATACCTCACATCAAACCTCAACACAGTGAAGCAATAAGTTCAAGCATCTGGTGTCAGGTGTGCCGAGTAAGTGGATCAAAGATCTAACGTGGTGAGCTCTGACCAAGACCTGGCTGGTAGGTTGGATGGGGCACAGAGCAGGTGAGCAGGAGCTGGCCTGGAGGGTCTGAGCTTTGCCTCATCTTCCAGGGAAATGGGCATGGGCATGCCCACCTCAGCAATGGAGGAAGAGAGGGAGCACGTTATTGCTGCTGGAAGCAGCTAGCCCTGGCATGGAAGAAATTGCAAGAAGAAAGAGTAAAGAAGCAGCAAACCTCCAAGCATGCAGCTTCAGTCAGAGGTTCCTGCTAATGGTAAGAGAGTTCTGCAAGTCTTCCCTTATCCCACTGAATTGGGTTATTTGGAAAATGCTGCTTTTTAGTTCTTTGCCCAGCAGAAAATAACTACATTTGCTCTAACATAGCACAACAAAATATTAACAAAATGTTACTAATCACTAGAGAAAAGTGTCCTCCAAAATTAGCTCTGCATAAACCAAAGGAAATTCCTGTGATGCATGAATGAGGCCCAGCTCTGAAAAAAATCTCTGCTCCCTAAACAAGTAAGGCCATTCCCTCTTTCTTAAGAAACTGGAATGTTTTTTCTTTCCATTTTTCCTGAAAACCCCCTCCCTGCAAATGAATGCCCATGATAAATATTTAAGAACAGCTCTGCAGTAAAACCTCACTGCCACCCTTCAGTATTTCATAACTTTGGAGTGCCGCAGCAATGGCGCACACAGGTACCTCTCACAGTTATGGGTCCCTCTGGAAATGTCCGTGCCAGGCAAACAAAGGGAGAAGGGACCAGGATTTATTACATAAACACGCTGTCTGCTTCTCTTCACTGACCTCCCCTCCAGTACGTGCTGTTTTCCTCTGAAAGCTCTGGCCTGTGCAGCATACAAAGCCCAAACATACCAGGACCAGCACCTCCTGCAACCAAAGACATACAGGGTGGAGCAAGGCTACCCCAAACCTGGTTTCTAGCCAGAGCCCCAGTGTGCTTCGCTCCCTGACATACTGCCTGAGTGGCCCCAATTTCTGGGCATGAAGGAGAGGGGCTGTGACCCTCCCCACCAACCTCTGTGGCCTGTCAGCCCCTCAGCATCCTTCTGGCCTCCATGCCCCAGCAAGGGACACCCGCACCGAGCTCGTGCCTTGGCATGGGCCAGGAGGTCGGTGAGCTTGAAGGTGAAAAAGGACATCTGAGAAGAGAGGGGATGAGGAAGGTGGCTTGGGGAAAGCAAGGTGAAATTACTTAAGTCAGAAATTCAAGCTGCTGATTTCAGTGTTGACTCAAATCATGGTTCATTTAAAAAAAAAAAAAAAAGTCAGCTGATCTTTCCTGGTTGCACTCTCAGGACTTATTTTTCTAAAGATACATCAGTTCTTGCCACCTTGTAACCATCAAGGTATTTGATTAATAACTAAACATTCCTTTTACACTTTTTGACCCATCTTTTTAAGCAACCAAGAGGGTATGCTACATACACAGCAAAGCACTTATTCAGCTTGAAACATGAACTTGCAGTTTTTACATTTCATTAGACAGCAGAAAACTTGGGATTTTGAATGGAACCTGGAAGCCAGTTCTTTCTAATCCTTTCTCCGACTCCTCCTGCTGTGAGGCCAAAAGCACGCTTTTTGATAGAAACCACAGAACAAGAAAAGGACACGAAGGAAGATGAAAAGGAACCTGGCCCACCTTGGTGGGACACAGAGCTAGAGCTGGTGGATTTTCTTCCACCTTCACTCAGAGCCAGACCTGGCAATCACAGACTTTCCAGGCTTGCTTGATACAGAGTACTTCTCAATGACCGTCATCTCCAGGAACCCATGGATGAGATGTCCCAAACTCCACCTGGATATTCTGAGCTAAACCACACGCAGAAACCACAAACTCTGCCACATCTTCTTGCTGATAAAACAGCACTCTGTACAAAGCCTTCGTTAATCTTTCTGTTTAGAGATTTTACATATGGATTTGGTACAGACTCCCACAAACATTGTATAGGTGCCTTATATTTCTCATGGCTGGGTCCCACCTGAAGACTGGAATTTAGCTTTCAACTATTCTGAGTACAAAATCCTCCCCCACTTTTGGGTTTACATCTGCTCCACAGCTTTCCTTGGCTGCAGGCTTGGGGAGAAGTGAGACACAAAGAGCTCACAGCATTTTGCCCAGCGTGTTCTGTGTGTTTCCCTGCAGCATCGCATCAACCGCTGCACACGTTTTACTGTCAAAGGCAGATGGTCAAATTGGAGACATGAAAAATCGCCCAACTGCAATTGCCTGAGAGTGTCCCTGAGCCACTGGGGACAACTGAAGTGAAATCTCAGATCAGACCGGGGAAACCTCTAAATTCACCCAACTGGAAATTGTTTACACAGACCTCTGCAGAAAGAGACCAGTAACACTTCCCAGCTTTGTTCAAAGTCACAGTGATGCCCCCAGGCCTGTTTTATCCTCCAACTATTCTTTAATACGCTGAGAAGTTTTTCAGTTGTTCCACTTTCTTCTTGCCCTCATTGGGCTTCAAGAGGAAAACTGAATTTGTTTCTCCTCAGGATGTGCAGAACTTGGGGGAGGGGGGGTGAAAGAAATCAGAGGACCAGATGTATTTCACCTCATTTGTGTCCCTAACAGATGGGCAGCCATTCTTCTACTCATGAATCTCCTGTCTCAGCAAGGAAATACGAGCCAAAGCCCTGAGGGAAATGGGCTTGAGGTTTTTTCATATTTTTTGGTGAGCTCAGGTGGAGGGAAAATAAACTTCTGTCCCTATGCATTCAACCTGATTGCATTCAACCACAGCATTTCATGCAAGTGCCCTGAAATAATTTCAAAAGTAGGTGCTAAAATGAATCTTCTCTCACAGTGCACCAACACAGGATTACTCACTGCCTGGCACAGAGACACAGATGTCTCCAGGATGGATGCCCTTCTCTGCCACAGTCTATGCCGACAGCTCTGTCCTGCCACTTGCTTATGAGTTATATTTTTTAATTCCTATTTCCTCCCATTTCTCAGACCTGGGTAGCAGGACACAGCAGAGGCCTCAATGAGCATTCAGGGAGAAATAAACAGGACTCCTCTCCCCACAGCATCCCTTCCCCTCCTACCCCTTTTTGGGACAGAGATATCCCAGAGGAGTCCTGTTTCCTGCCTGCCATAGCTGGGAAAAAAGAGAAGGGATAAGCTCAGAAAGTCCTTTAGGCTGTAGGAACAGTCCTACCCATGAGTTCAGCTCTCTATCTGCCAGACTGGCTACAGGAACAGCTAAATGAGCAAAGAAATTCATTTACCATGTTAAACCCTAACCATACATGTGTCTTCCACTTACATTTTGACTGTATAAAGACAGAAGCTAGGATCCTTACGCTGTTAAATTATAAAGAACGGCACTTCAATATTAAAAAGTCTTTCTCCAACTGGTGCTACAAACTGCAGTAGGTCAGGAGCTGTTGTTCATGCAAGTGCACGGTTCCTACCATCAGTGCTGCTATTAGGCTGAAGGGAACAAACGTTACTCTTCTTTCAAAAGATACAGGCCAAGGTCAAAGCTTATGTCATCACAAATGCAAAACATGAGAAGCCTACACATTGCTTTCAGCAAGAGTTCATTTCGCTGACATGCAGTTTTCTATTCATTTAGGACATTTCCGTCTAAGATTAAAAGCCAGAGGGTACACTCTGTGCTGACCTTCCTCCAACAATTAAAAAGAACACAAAATCTTCAGGCTTCAGAGGGAAAAAAAATTGACGCCAATTTAGTCTTAGATAATGCAGCATCAATGAGCCCAATCGATATTGCACAAAAGACAGCCAGCAATTTAGGCATCTTGTTACATTTCTTTTTTGGGGGTATGCATACTAGCAAAAGAAAAAAAAATTGCTATAAGGATCAAAGCATAGTAGAGAAAAACTGCTAATTGACTACAATTGCAGCTCGGTATTATATTTCTGAAAAGATACTACCAGAGCAATTTGCAGCATTCTCCGAGACTCATTTCCTCCACCAAGATCTCAAACAAGTATTCTTCATTTTTGGTTAGCTATTAATTGTACTGGAAACTTATTTATCCTGAAGGATAGCAAAGCCAGCACAAAAGGAGTTTATTGAATATTTTCCATCTAAATAAAAAGCATGGTTCTGTTTGGGAGCAGAGCTATGCTAGCTGCATTACATTATTCTCAAAGCCAAGTTCAACTGATCAGTTTTCCAAGACTGCAAAAAAATAAAAGGGACAGAAATTGGAAGTGCATTTAAGACCCTATAAATCATGATATATAAGGCAAATGCACGTGATTACCCTGTATTAGAGGCATTATATTTCAATTTCAGTGGATTTGGATTTTTTTTTCCTCTTCAGAAACAGAAGTTGTGATTCATCGCAATTTATGTGACCATTCTGACTGTTGCTTTGAGACTGCCTGACCCATTCGCGTTTGGCTGGAGGGTCAGCCCGTTCCAATAACTTGACTCTTCTTCTCTTTTATGCAGAGGGTCCCCAATGTCAAGAAAATTCAGTGTCAGACCACAGAGGGAGCATAGAAACAACTCTCCCCTTCCACCTCTGAGCGACATTTTGTTGGCAGAGCTCTAGCTGGCCAAATTTTCAAATGCTGGTTTGTCTGTTCTGAAAATGCTGGCCTCCAGCAAATTTATAACTAACTGAAAGTTATTGTACCAGGCCTTGAGCTAGGCTTTACTTTAAAATAAAACTTTTAAGCAGAGGACTTTCACTGCCAGGCAGATGTGACAAACCCTTGTCAAAAGAACGATTGCAGTAGCTGTTAGGAATGGTTCAAAATGACCTGCTTAAGAGGGAGGATGCAGCTGCAATCCTGGTTCCCACAGCTGGAGATTGTCAGGATGAGATCCAGTGCAGAACATAGGCATTGCAAGTCAGGTACTCCAGTGTTAACCATTTAGACTCTTAGTTCCCAGGACTGAAACTCAAGCTTAGAGTTAAGCCCCTAGGCAGGTGCCAATGCTGCACAGTATTGTAAGTCTAAATGACTGCACACTCTGGATCCAAAGAAGATGCTTTCCTAAGGACAGGCACCTATAAATAGTTTTTGAAAGAAATGAGGTGTCTCAAAATGTGACCACCAGTACAGAAGATATTATCTGTCTCCAATATATTAGCAAATACCTCTATCTGCCAATGATCTGTATCGTACATGTCCTAGCTGAACACCTCGTGGCATTCCAGCCCTCTCCGAGGTAGGACATTATTTAACCGGGCATACACAGACCATTATTACCATAAGTCCCTGTTCCTGGCTGTTCTGATGCCCGTTCTCTCACTACTCCTCTTAAATAGAAACAAGCCGTGAGAGGGGGAAGGGAGGAGTGGGGGGGGGACACTAATTCTTTTAAAAATCTCCGGTCTATGCAGAGACAGCAGGATCTGGGCACAAGTGACCCAGGTGACGAGTTGCATGTTGATGGCAAAGGACAGCCCAGACAGGACAAGAAGAACGTTTTAACATCGGAGTACCTACCTCATTCCTCCAGGAAACAAGAGGCTTCACCTCCGAGCTGCTGCTTTGGTAAAGTTAGGTGAATAACAGGAAAGTGCAATCCCCCAGAAATGAGATGTTGGCAAAACATAACGAATAGCGGCATAACTGGTGTACGCGTTCCCTCGTTGCGCACCTCTGATGTTTAATAAGAATTCTGGTTGCATTACGCACACATGCAACAATAGTTCATTTTTCAAACAGTCTGCCAAGGAATTAAGTTAGGAAAGGCTACTAATTAAGAGACATTGAGGTTGTCTAGCAGAATAAACTGATACTTTCTTTCTAGAAAGGTAATAACGACACAAACAAAAGCAAGCTTTCACTGAAGTGCAGACCGCGGTATATTAAGGAGCTAATTAACACTGAGCAACACAAATTTATGACCTCCATTAAAAAAAAAAAAACCCTCACCACCAAACACAACAACACACGAGACAAATATTTGTGATTGCCTACTTGAGAAACAATTGAGAACTGGATTGCTAACATCAGACTCCCTCCATGCGTTTCAAGTAAACATTGATTGGAGATGTCAAAGAATCAAAATCTCATTAACAGGAATTTGCCCTGCATTGATCTGACCCTCTGTCCAGTCAGCAGAAGTGTTGGGTTGTGTTTCTGCAGTGGAGAAATACCATGAATGGATGGTTAAGCAAAAGAGCAAAACATATTAAGCAGAGAGACAGACACGTTTTTACCCTCAGGCAATCCAGCTGATCTATTATTATTTCATTACTAAAAGTTTTATTATCCAAACAGGTTTGGGGTTTTTTTTTAAAGCTAGGAAGATGATTTATTAATCCTGTTACACAGTTCCCATCACAAACTGAAGGGATATTGAGCCTGAGTCTGCTCCCACTCAGACAAATCCCTGGAGTTGCCCCGGCATAAAACGGAGGTGAGTACGAAGAGAATCAGGCTCTCAGATTACACCAGCCGCATACTTTCTTTCAGTGGGAATAATATATATGGTACCTCACCAACAGGTAAGTAATTTAGGAGGTTTAAAAGCACAGAGGCAGTCTTTAAACACTTCAAAAATAAAAAGCAGCTCATGAAAATCCACGTAACTCACAATATCACCTCATGCCAATGCAAAACATCACTAATTTTTTCTAAGAACCACCATATATTGAATAGCCAATGAAAATTGCAGAGTGCAGGTAAAAGGAAAATTTTCAGTCCTCGAAAACACATGAAATAAATAATTTGCTGATATGAAAAAGAAGTGAAGCACAGAGTTTCTCAGCTCTCAGTTTAGGCACAGCCCTAGTACTAGATTTTGCAACCACGTACCATGCCCTCCTCTGCCTTAGGAAGTAATCTCCCTTGTTTTCTCCCCGACCCGCTCCCACCCCACCTTCACCAGCCGATGGACTCAAGCCTCTCCAAAAAGCCCCATTTGCTTCTACTGAAAGGAGACACCTGCACTGAAACTTGCTCTGAGACTGCCTCTGGTGCAGCCTCCCGGCACTGCCTTTTTCCCACTGCAACATCATCCCTCCCCACCCCAACTCACGCTTTTCATCCTGACCATTTCTCAAAAGCCTGCACAGCCACATTTCCTACTAACCTTTTCTTATCCATTCCTCTGCTCCAGAGTGTCTTTTCTGCTAGGTTATCTTCTCCATCTTGTAAAACTATCTGTTATACAGCTTTTAATGCACAACGCATGCCTGAGCTGAAGCTGCTCAGCTATTCTACTGGAACACCACCCAAGTACCCCTACCCCAAGCTCCCTCATGAACTGCACTGCAGCTGTTAGAGGCAAAACCATTATTCACTAGGTTAGATGTCTCCATTTTTAAAGTACATTCAGTAAAATTTTGCTGCTCTTGTTTCTAATGTGCCTCCCCCATCTACTTTGAGAGACCATTTTATAGTCTTACATTTCCTAATTCTACCCCTCATTCCATCCTGAAAAATTATTTCGTGCTTGATGCTCATACTCTTAAAATAGTTGTCTGATGATGTCAGTCTAAGACCCTTCATTGTCACTTAGCTAAGTCATACATCTCAGATTATTCTTCCTTCCTGGTATGAACTGTATTCCCAAATGGGTTTGTTTCTTAGATTGTCACTGTCTAGGAACTAACCCCACAGAAAGATTTTAATTGCAGGCTATGATAGTGTTGTCCACCAGAAACCATCAGACACTACTCCCAGCAGTTAAAAATGAGACAACTGGAAAGCTTGCTTTTTTGTCTTCAGATAAAGCACAGCAGGTGTCTAGTTAACATTGTGCAACCCAAATTCATGACTTCCACAAAAATAAGAGACAAAAATATTTGCACTCGCCCTACCTGCTGCTCTCTAGAATTCCTGCTTGTGTTTGTTGTCAAGCACCAACTGACTGCTGGTCTTTGTTGACTGCTTCCTTGGTTTGTCGGAGCCTCTTAAGTCAGAAAGCTTGTAAAACACTCAAATGTATGTTATTATGTCAAAAATTTTACAGCAATAAATCAGAAAGCACACAGGGAGTGAGAAGGTAAAACCTGCACCCTCACCCTTACAAAGAGCAGTGGAGTCCCACCTTGCAGAAGATGCTACAGTGACATAACCAGGAGTCCAGCGACTTGCACAGTAACTCGACGACTTTGTCGCAGACTTCTTATGCAATCACAGACAAGTCCACAAGACTTGTTGCAAATGAGTTTTCTAGTTACAAACAAAAGATAATAAGACTTCCCTCTTTCACAAGGGTGTTGTGAGTATAACCACATTGATGATGAGGTGCTCAAAAAACTATTGCAGTGGGCCAATATAAAACCTGAAAATAATGATACAATAAGGGGTAATGCATAACGTATTTATTTTGAAAATGTGACCTTTTGTTGTCAATCCTTCTTAAGCTAGAAAGGGCAGATGTGGATTTTTCAATTTACAAGCCTGAAAATTGCAAATTGAAAAGAATTCACTTCTGCCCTCTACTGTGAGATAGCTAAGTATGAGTGACAAGTAGACATGCTTTAAATATAACAGCTTTAATTTCTTTTGAAAGCCATTTGCAAAAATTCCTGTTCTCTCCAATTCTTCTCCATAGTGAAATTCTGGGGTAGAAGACAAGTTCTCAATAGTGATATGAAGATGATGAGTACACCCGTGTTTCCATCAAACACATTCTTCGAATATGGTATTTTGTAACAAAGGAATCGTTTAGTGATTTTGCAAGTCAATGAGCCAAAACAGAATAATTAATGTCAATGGTAGATGATGAACCCTTAGTGGTAGTAGGAAACTAATTGCCATTAACACACGGTACTGCATCTAATGATTCTGGTTTAAAACAGCTCCTGTAAAGAAACTGCATGATCACATGGAATTATTTGCATTCTCTACATGGCAAGAAACAATCGGTGACAAGACCTTTGTTCCGATGTATTTGATTTGTGACAGAATTAATGCTGTGGAATTGATGGCCAGCTGTTCAGTTCCAAATACTACTTTGTTTGATTTTAAAACTCACAAGCATTACTGCTTTTCAGGTTATGATTGAATACAGCTATATCTGAGTGCTCAGGTTTAAATACTGTAGGAAATATCAAACAGTCCTCCAATAACATTTTGTCTTTTAGCAACTAGGATCCTACAGGACAATGCATATTTGCTCACAAATAATGGGAAATATTGTCTTGCCTTGGACTCTACCCTAATTAGTGTGATCTAAACTTAGCCATAAATCACACTTTAGTGTATAAACTGAGCTTTACTCAAAAGACATACCTAGAAACCCTTGAAGCTGAGATTCGCGTGTGGAGCTGCAAGGTCCACACACTCTCCCCACCCTTCCCTACTCCATCCCACATTATGTCTTCCAAACAGCTCCTTTTTCAGGAGTATTTTTCTACCTTTCTCTACCAAGTATTCCAGGTAGACAGACACGTTATCCTACAATGAGATTCCACCTTCCTTTGGTCTGAATGGAGATAAAATGGAAACATCCTCCACGCTGCCAACTAGGTATGGAAATTCCTGTGGGTTTAGCTACTGTTTGGCTGTTCTGCATATGGTAAGTCATTCTTTATCACAAGACTGTACACAGCACTGTGCAGAGATACCCAAGTGAGCTCTCAAAAGCCACATTAGGTCCTAGAAGCCATATGTCTATGTCAGCCCAACACACAGTGTCGAGTCAGGTACCACAAGAAATACCAGTATGTTCTTTCCCGTACCGTTGCTAGCACACGTAGCCATGTACTCAGTGACATGGACCAAACCTACACATCAGCCATTGTCAATGTAGTGAATTCACTCAGCAGACATAAAGACCCCGTGCTGAAAAACACATAGCAAGGTAACTGCAAAAACCAGCTTTGGTGCTGCTGACGTGGGAGAAAACCAACAAAGACAGGACTTTGTTTCCAAAGCACAGGGAAAAGGGAGTTTGCTGCTCGTTTTTGGAAAGTGCAGGACACACGATACACGTGTGCTCAGTTACAGGCATCAGGCAGAGAGTTCGCATGCACGCTAACTGGTACATCATGCTACATTTAATAATTCTAGGTGCTGATGTCTCTAACACGCATGTTTCTGAAAAAAACAGCAACTGTTTGACTGTAATTAAATGTAAGACTTCCAATACACTGAAGAATGAGAAGTGCAAGGGCAGACAGAGCAAATCTTCTGTAGGTCATTAGCAAGATCAAACACAAAGCCTTCAGCATTTATGCACTCAGGGATTTGCAGTGAAAAATAACAGATTTTAGCAAATGGCAGCATTATCATTATTAAGGTCAATTCTTAGAAAAGGACATCCTCACACAAAGCCAGAGCGTTTCCCAGGTAAGTGCTACACAGACCAGATTAATATAGTTGCAGTGAGAGAGATGCTTACTGCTCCTCCACCCCCTTTCCACTCTTCGCACCCAGGCTACCGTACAGGACAGGCAGGTCTCCCAACCTTTGCTGCAGGCAATTCCTAGGAGACCCCAACTGATACAAGACAGCAGATCACAGCTTGCACCCCAAGGCGTCCCAAGGCCACTCAAACTGGACACAAAGCTCACGTTTTGCTTCCTTCTCTCAATCAGGCTACAAGGGACCCAACAGCAGCTTGCGCAAGTCCACAGAGGACACGGATCCTGAATTCACACGGTGCTACCTGCCAGGACTTGGATGCAGCCAAGTGGCTGCCCCTCACGGCAGCAGGTGAGCCAGGAGCCAAGGGTGGCACCACTCCAGATAGGGCAGCAGCCTCCTCAACAAGGGCACAGTCCCACAGTGCCAAGCAAGAAGAGCAGAGCAGGTCCGTGATGGTAGCCACAGTGATCACCAGAGGCAGGTCAGCAGGTCAAGCCAAGGAGGCAAGTCAGCAAGACAAGGTCAGGACCAGCAAGGTACCTGGCAAGGCAGAGGCATATCTATAGCCTAGTTCAGGCAAGAGCCAAAGGCAAGGTGTTAGAGCTTACAAACACCTCCTGAACCAGAAAGTTCCAGATGAGATTTCTGCCAGCTATTTTCCCCACAGCTCTTCTGCACAGTCAGAGGGTCAGAGCTGACCTTGAGCAGCCAAACCACCAAGCAAGGAGAAGACATGCAAAGCCTGTTGATGTACTTAGGGCCCTGACAGTTCTCACCACTGCAAAAGGAATTTCCGAATCATTTTTATCAAAGTAGAATGGCCAGTCTTAGTGCCTACCTTCAATTCCACTGCGGTTTGACTCCGTAACCTCCCAGCCCCACAGATGACCGGACAGAGCTCCTTAGCATCCAGCGCATCATTCAGCAGTCACCAAGGCCCACACTTCTTGAGGGTGTGAAAGAATTCCCATTTTCCGTTTATCAGCCTCACAAAATGGCAAGAGCCAGTAGTAAGGGTATGGAGCTCTGATCTCTAGGTAGACGCACAGTGCTGTGGACATGCTCATGGCAGCAGTGCCCAAGGGGAACCTTGGGAACTCCCCTTCATCTGCTGCTAATTTTACGGTCTCTCTGATCCCCCTGCACCTTTGCATCCTGCAAGTGTCTTGACACACCTACACCCAAAGCATTCTCATTTTAAATTCTTAATCTTTCCAAAGAACAAATACCCTCCTGATACATTCTTGTTGCATTCAACTCATTAATCTCCCTACTTGTCAAGGGCACTCAGAATTGAGCAGTAGCACCAAAAACATCCATCCTTTTGTCATGAACCGCCCCCTGGGATCAGCATAAACACCCACTCATAGCAAGAGGCTAAATCAGCGTTCACAGAAAACAGACTTGTGTGCTCACAACACACCTTCTACTTCTAACCTTTCTCTCAGACACACAACAGGGAATTCGGCATAAGAGATACCCTTTGTATATTCTATGCATTTGGGGGAAAACTGGCCTATTTTCCTGTCTCCATCCATCTCCTGTTCTTCGAAGTCTATAGAGGCAGTTAATCTTTCTTCAGTGGGAATTGTAGCAGTGTCTTATTTTTATGCTATCGATCATTGCAATGTCTGTGTGGAACAGCTAATGTAACATAATTCAGTCATGAAAAGTATGAAGACTGTCGGTCAGGGAAGTCTCTAAACATTTTGAGAGGAGCCTAGCCCCACAAAAGTAGAAAGAAAGCAGTAGAGAAGGAAAACAGAGGAGGAAATACTAAGGATTTTCAAATATTTGTCCTAACTGCTTCCTAAAGACCTCGCAAAAGGCCAGCAGAGGGAAAGCAATAAATAACATGCAGGAAAAGCCTTGCTAACAAAATTGGCTCTTTCTGAGGCTACTTTCAACAGCAAACGTGGTAGTGGTGTGGGATTCAGGTGACAGAAGCTTTGCCATCACTACTGATCTCCCAGATGGTCTCGAGCAAGTCCTTTATCTCAATTCCTCCTCCCATCCTTGCCTGCTCTTTCATTTCAAAATGAAAGCTTTCAACCAAAAAAAAAAAAAAGCTTTGGGAGCAAAGACTCATTCACTCCTGCACTCCTGTTCATGTACTGCAGGCGCAGTGGTAGCCCCAGCAATTCACCAGGACATATTTACTTAAAACATATGATAGTGGAGGAAATGAAAATTGAAGCCATTATGACCACTAACATCTCTGTTCAGCTATGAAAGGAATACCCATTATTCTCCATCTCCCACTGTCTCCATGAAGAGCTCAAGAGAAGGGCTGCCTGCCAAAGGGCAGGCCACCTTTCCCCTTCCTCGCCAAGCTCGATTACTCACCTCCCTTGTGTAAGGTGTCACCTCAGTAATGCTTGGGGAAGCATCGGCCATCCCTGGCATGAAGGCACGGCACAGGGCAGAGCTGCTGCTAACGCAAAATCAAGAGCAGCGTCTACGCTACCATCACTGCTGTAGTGACAGCACCACATGTACAACACCTAAGGCTTCTCTGCTTGCAGGTACACATCCAGCCTAGGAAAACAGCCACGGCACCATGGGAGACAGGGTAGCTTTAGTTTAAGACTAGCTTCTATACATTTGATGTCAATAAAGGAAAAAAATGGACTGTAAAAGCATAGGGATTTAGGGCTTGTTTGAGGATTTTTTTTTAATTCTTTTTTTCCCCAATTCCTGGGTTCAAGAATAGCCTAAGAAATATTCTTTAGAATTGTTTGAAGACTGATTAAACCTGACAAGAGACTTCAAGTAAAGGAAATCCTCCTAAACTCTTGGAGTTTATCAAAGTCTGTGTACATTGCATTTGAAATCAATAACGTTGCACCATCTACAGCATAAGTGCCTACCTCCTCTCACAGCAACAAAATCACATTTGGGACGACGCTGTCTAGATCTATCTGGCATAAGCAATAACAGCAGAACCATTAGGCATCTCCAGCTTTAGCATATGCTTGCAAACAGAGTATGCACCATAACTATCAACAACTCCTACTGAATAGCCACCAGTGCTGATAGAACTGGGTGTCCTGCTTAAGGTCAAGTTAACTCCAAGCCTATATACCTCTAACCATGCCTACAGAGCCATTCTTCTGCTTTCTTCCACTCTTGAAAGTTTTTGCCCATCTTCCCCATTGCTTTTGACCAAAAGAGGCACTTGACAATTTCAAATCCAGTTCTGGATTATACAATGCAAACCTTGAGGCTTCCTTGTTGGGAGACCTCTACTGCTTCCATCGGGGTAAACATCTACAGATGGGTTATTTCTGCTCATTCAAGATGTGGAACTATTCTCACTCTTTTTCCTTAAGTAATCCCACCAAATTACGTAGTCCCATATGAAAAAGTTGGTTTGATTGACCCTTAGGACACAGGTAGGAAAATATCAAATTTAAGTTTTGCTAACATTACTGTTTAGTCAGGGCAGCTGATAAATTCTATAGCACTTTAGGGCACTATATTAACAGCACCAACAATAATTTTCTAGAGTTGAATTGAGCTCACACTGAGTGCCTCAGTTCATGTATCAGACACTAAAAACTTTGGGACAAATGAAGTCCCACTACATAAATATTGGATATCCAGGAATACACACCGGGCAATGCCTCCCACAGGCCTTAGCTCAGTACCAGTGGGAATGAAAAAAACAGTTTCTTGCCTCCTAATGAAACCATTTCTGGACACCTATTTCTGCATCAGGCATGGACACAACTGTTTGCTTGAACTTCTGCTATTTCTCCAACTGGCCAGCTCCTTAAGCCCCGACTCTCCTCCCTATAGACTTGAGAAGCTAACTCTAACCCAGCTGAAACCAGGACACTTGTCTGTCTCATCATTCCTTTCTTTGACAAATAAGTGCTCTTAGAATGACCTCTTTGTTCAACGTATTTAGTATGAAAATACAAGTAATGAGAAAAGTTCTGCTGATTTCTACGACGCTATCACTTCTCCCACAATAAAAGTCTGTGGAATATGAAAATCCATATATTTTCCAATTCTTACTACAGTAGTAAGGAAAAGAAAATGTTCTTTAAATCTNCTTCTAGTAGCTTCTGATCAAAGCTTTTATCAGTTTTCATGAAAGGAAGAATAAAGATGAAGGCTAGGAAAGTCCCATCAGGTGAAATTTGCACTCACATGTAGGCATATTTAATTTCCAACTTCAGAAATCAATGAGAACAGATATTAAAATTTACCTGATCAGGAAAATATGATTAAACAGAGTAACACTAGCATGTCCTAAAATATTTTCAAGTAAACCGATTTCAAGCTGGGATCAATTCAGGATTAAGATACCAAGTGGCAACATAGAGCTGGACATTAGGTCAAAGGTAATGATGTTTGCTCGCTCTCTCTGGCTCCAAAACCATTTGAGAATATATTTGTATTACTACCAACAAGACGATATACCATTTATTTGTCATTAGTTTCACCAGGTCATGAAAGAAATTATTATATTAACTGTAACACATATTATTTAGTAGGAGCCCTTGTACATTCCTCTCACAATAATTCATGCTTAAATTTATGTGAGGCATAAAATTTCTGTGGTAGAGTGCCTGTAAGAGAACTAATGTATCTTGTATGACAGTTACTGACAGCAAAAAGAACTCTTAACTTGCAACATCTCCTAGTTAATTGGTACCTTTGGTCTCAAAGACGACACATTAAATAAATGTTTTTTAATCATTTCTCTTTGTTTGAAGTACACAGTGAAATTTACAGTGACCTCATTTGGACGTTATGATCAGCTATTTACAACAGATTCCTTCAATCCCCACTTGGTAGATTAGATTGGATCTTGAGAACAGATTAACTTACAAAGTACCATCTTCGATCTTTCAAGAGAATGGGGTCACTCCAAAATCAAATTTCAGCAGGTACCAGTGTGGGCTGAAGGTGGCCTCTTTTCTACATCTGCATACAGGAACATGAAGCTATAGCAAGAATAAACAATTTGGCAATAAGAGTGTGGCCTTAGCAAAGGAACCTGTACAAATAAACAAATAAAACCCCACTGCTGCGACTCATTATACTATCAACCTGAGGTGGAAAAGAGAAAATAATATTTTTCTCCACTGGATTTTTTGCAAATCTTTTTATTTGTAAATGTAAACACTCAAATAGTGATCCTGAATGGTGTGTTACAAAGATTGCTGCAATCTCCTGCTCACATGCATTCACAACTCTGCTCCCTGCAGCCAGGGAAGACACTCACTATGTCTAGTTAAGCACATACAAAAATCTTTGCAGGATCTGGACTTGGGATATTCAGTTTCAATAAGTGCAACTTAACGTTTCCCATATATAGCTAGCATCTCCCTTAATATTTTGCGCAAGAGTTAAGACAGAGAACGTGAAAGTAGGCATAAACCAAGTGAAGGACAACGGCTGAAAGCTGGAGGTGCAACCTTAGTTTAGAATATGCAGTTTGATATCTATAGCCACAACTTTTGTTTCTGCAGAAGTTGAGGAACAGGGTGTTCAGGCATGAGAGTCAGGAATAAAGTGGAACTTGGAACAAGATTTGGAGAAGATAAACGTCCGGCCAGGGAGAAGAGGCCCATCTCCCTGCAGGAGGGAATGGCAGGAAAAGCATTTGCCTGAAGGAGAGATGGGCAGCAAAGGCTACAAATTCAGCCCTTGGAAAATGCTGCCTCCAACCCATCAAAGCACATCTACCAAAGACTCCTTTTAGGTGCATTAACATTTTAGGGGAGTAAAAGTCACTTAGTGTTGATTTCATCAGGAATGCTGCATGCCTAATAAAGCCTCAAACGCAGAGACAAACCTCAGCAACCTGCAGCAGCCATAGGGCAGGACAACTGAGCACAGAGCTGAGAATAAAAGCAAAGGGGGCCCAGAGAGACGCCCAAGACCACCTTTCTGTTCTCAGTGCTTAGCTACGAGATCTAAACCAAACCACCTCAGCCAGTATTTGGACAATGTAAGTATAAAGCAGTTCTTTGAGAGCTATGAGCTATCCAAGGAAGAATACTTTCTTCTGCTATAATTGCTCCCTGTGCACATGCACAGCAATGCCACTGAGAGATGGGGTGAGAGGAACAGCCCCAACTGACAAAGCTACCCCAGGAAAAACTGACAAAAAAAGGCCCCAAGCCTTAAAAGAGGATACGGACTCTCTCAACCTTTCTTCATTTACTTCAACACAAGACAGAAATGAAAGCATGAAATACAGAAGCCCCACATGATAAGCTCAAATCCCATCCTGGACAAGCAGCAGACAGGACAAGGACTCGTAGCCTCCTTCCCCCCAGGTAGCTCCTTGAGGACTGGTGTGTTCTTCCTTGCTGCGGGGCACAGGGCTCCCACCCCTCAGAGGAGAGTGGGCAGATGACATCTCACATGGAAAATTTTAAAACTAGCAACAGAAGATGAAAGAGATGTTGACCTAATAACACCTCTCCCTCTGAGCTGGGTCTCACAGGGACTCAGGTGGATGTTAAGGACCACACAGTGTATCTGAAAAAGGACAAAATTTAAAATAACATAGCCTGGTATTTCTGCCAAAGACCAAAAAAGTCTGGTACAGACTGAGTACAGAAAGAGCTCTTACTTGTTGAGGAAACATACCATCATATCACTATAATATACATTACTCTACACCGCCTGCTATGGAAGGGCAAACAATAGTTGATTTGGCATAAAATTGGGACAGCGGAGAGGTACAAAACCTGAACCTGCACAAAGCCCGTCACTCTCAGTTAAGCCACCAAAACACTTTGAATACGTCTAAAGTGACAAAGCTGCTGGAAGCTGATGCTGTATACCACACGCCTGCGGTGCAAATAGTTGCAACTTTAGAGAAGTTGGAGTTATTGTATTACAAACCATACTATATTAAAAGGTTTTATAATACACTGGTACCCAAGGTTTGCAATTAAACAGTTAACTCTTACAGATTTTGGATTAATCTTTAGCTAAACTGAAAGTAGTAATATTCCCAGACCACCTCCGTTCATAAAGCGGTAGCCACTTGTTATTCGTACCTGTCACTTCATGACAGTCACACCTGAGTCACTTTTTCCCTTCTTTGTATGATCTACACCACGTATCAGAACTCCTCCCTTCTTTTAACTCATGAATTCTTTACAAACAGGTCAGGATTTTCAAGAGCTCCCTCGTTACATGTGTAGCTGTTTGATAGACTTCTGTGCAAATTAAAAGAAAGAAAACCTTTCCAAAAGGACTAAGTCACTTCTAGTGGGAATACCTCAGAAATCTATGCAAGGATCCATGGTGCTTTTGTCTTCTGTGTTTTGTTCTTGTGAATAAGAATTAGCTCAACCAGATGTTTGCGAATAAGTGATTAAAATGGTATGCAATATCAGCAAACCAAACCAGCAGGTTTTATTCACAAGAACATTCACAAATACTTTATTGCTATATTCACTCAACTCCAATCTGAGCTTCTTTGGCTCTACTTCTTTCTTCCAGCAGCCTCTCCTCCTCTTGATAGCTTTTAGCAGATTTGTTGAAGTTTCATCCCTGCTGCAAGTCTCTATTACTCTTAGCTTTAAATCTGGGTTTGTGTTAATTGTACATTTAGCATACCAGCACAGTAAAAGCTAGGAGAAGTTAGACCTGTGGTTTTGGTTTGTTTTTGTTTTTTTTTTCCTTTTTCTACTTAGCTTCACTGGGAAGCACTACCAAGGAGTAGGGAGGAGTGTGCAAATATGAAACCAGTAAGAATTTCCAAGAAAATTCCTTTACACTTTAAGATTTGAGTCTGTGTTAAGCACCTTCTGTAGCACAAGACTGAAAGTTCAGTCACCCAGTTTTAATTCTTCTTTTCCCCCCAGTATATTTTTTTCAAAACAAACCTAACTTCAGAAATGGGGGGGACACACATCGTAAAAAACATTAGCCAAGATAAAACAGCAATGCCTTCATCTCTGTATGAATCATCTAACAGAAGAAAACCAAGGACACTGATTAGGCTTTTTGTGATGGGAAGCAGAATGAATGTTCTGCAGGTTACAGCTAACGAGGATACGATTTCACAATGGGCCCATTCTTTCCTGAGCACCTGAGTAATACAGGTCAGGTGCTCAACTGGGGGAGGGGGGCAACTTTCCAGCATAATTCAATGAAACAACATAGGACATTCACTACGAAATGCTGCAGTGCAGTACAGACAGTGTTCCAAAATTCACTTATTTTCATGTGACAAATGGCTCTGTTTCTGTCCCTGAGGAGAAATGACTCACTGGCTTCTTAGCTCCCTGAAGAGAAGTTTATGCTCTGCTCTCCCCACCCTCTGTTACTACTTTGTTTTCTTTAGGCTTTAACTGTTGTCCAATCTAAGCCCCCAGCAGTTTTTTGTTACTCCTTTGGCTTTTTACACCCCTACTGCTCAAGGGGTTTTTTGCTTGTTTCTAAGAAAACAACCATAAAAAAAAAAAATCCCTTCAAAGCTTCAAAGCAGAAGCAAAACAGTAATAACACTTTTGTAACGCTAGTGGATTTTAGGGTACCAGATGTGATGCAACATTTTGGGGAGGGATATATACAAGAAGGGAGTGCCAGGGAAAAGGGAACAATGGTTGAAACAAGGCTGACAGCCCGGCGTTTTATATCGGCATTTTCTACAAGAGCATACTCCAAAGAAGAGCAGAAGGATGAGAAGACACAAGGAGGAGTTGGGGGGAAAAAAAAAAAAAATCTCAGATTGTTTTCTTCCTACTACAGACCCTTAAGGTGTTGATGGAGTATTTTCAACCAGAATCCTGTTTGCAGCCTATTTGCAATAACAGTGCGTTGCAAGACCACAGGAGCAGCTCTTAATGAATTAGATACTTGCAAGGTGCTGTATCTCAAATGACATCACATGTCAAGGTCTCCTGAGTACTGTTTATTCTTTAAAAGGCAATTTTATAAAGATTTTGTTTGCAGTTTAAGGTTCAGAAACACTGAAAACTAATGATTTGTAACCAAAATGAAATCCACGTCTCCTATTGATTTTGTTTTAGTTACTTGGAAACAATATTGATTCCCAAGAGATGCATCTAAACTCCAAGTCTGAGGCCTAAAGAATTTCCATATCATTGATTAATAGATGCTATCTATCACTTTCACTTTTAATGAGACATTTTCTCTCCCATGAGATACTGTATTCTATCGAAAGGTCAAATGTAGATTCTGTACAAGAGAGAAACATCAGCGCACACGACCAGCCTCGACTCCAGAACAGCTCATTTCTTTGCGTCTTTAATTAAATCTTGAACAATTGTTTTCCTTCCTGTTCCCCACAAGTTATTTTATTAGTGTTCTTTGTTCGCTCGATAGTCAGCTCTGTTGATATTTAACCTATGCTTTAGTTGGATGTTCTTTAAAATTAAGACTGCTTTTGACCTGTGGTTTTATAGGACACAACAGAAATCCCATTCATGACCAGGCCAGTGCATTACAAATAATAATGATCCTCACTAAAGAAATCCTCATTACTCTTTGAGGCATCTTTCCTCTGGGCCAAATGCCATTATCTGTGCAATGCTCTTAAACAAAACTGGCAAAACTAGAAGTGACAGTCAATACAAAGCCATTCATAAAGGAAGCTGATTTGCAACGATATTCACCAACCCATTGGGAAATACATATCACTAGGAATTCAGTAAGTGATACAAGTGCTTATTATACATTCAGCTTGGTAAATGATGAGAAAATTTCCTCCCGGCCTCGGAAAGAATAGCTTTAAATAAATCCTTATGGATTAATGATACTTCCAGTAGTACTTGGCAGCATGCAGAGAGAATACACAAGTTACCACAATAGGAAGGTTGAAAAATACGGAATTTGCATCCCCGGAAGTTTGAGGTGACAGGGTAGCAGGGCCTAACTTCATCAGCCGGTTGCAAACCCACAGATGGGAGCAGCAGAGCCCTAATCCAAAACCACTGAAAGAAGAACCAGACTGAAATAATAATTCAGGTTGAAATGGCCCTTGGGAGGCCTCTACCCCAAGCATCTGCTGCCTCTTGCCTTTCCATGGAGCACCTCCAAGAAGAGCCTGTCTCAAACTCCCCTACACCATCCCTTTGGGTGGCTGATTTTAGATCCTCCCCCCACCCCCGTCCCCTGGGCTGCCAACGCCTCTCGGCAGACACTTGCTCTACCCTGTGCCCAACCGACGGCTATTCCCAGAGCACCCCCACAAGAAGCAATGACATCGGTAAACATCAGTTCTGCTGCACAGCGAAGCAGTTGGACATCTGCTTAATTTTATATGCCTAAATGCCCTGGTTTAGGAGAGCAGGGCAATTTGATGCTCTGGAGCTGAGCAAATCATTACCGGAATTTGGTGATCTAATGACTGGCACTTACCGATTCAAGGGATTCATCCCCACCCCAAAAATTAATAAGAGAAGCTGGCTTTATTTAGTCTAAAATATGCATTTTTCTTTATAAATAGCAATTTCTATATTTATGAAAATATTAATCGATGCCTAAAGTTACTGGGCTTCTAATGAAGCAAAGTAAATTAACAAACTAAATGGCAATATTCAAGCACTGTATGCTATTGACAATGTTTATGAAAAAAATAAGGTAAGGGAGTCACTGTCTAGGCATCTGAGCTAGAGTCTAGTATACAATAAACCAAGCCTTGACATTTTAGGCTCTCTCCAACAGGTTCCAAGAATATACTCTCTTTACCTCCCCCCCCAAGTCTAGTTCAGTTTAACATGTAATTCTTTCAAAGTAAAAGAGCAGCTAGGATTTGCAAATTCAGAAATTTCTTTCCTTTCTGTAATCTATTACTAAAAACTAACTTCAAGAATGCAAAAACTACAGAAAGGTATTTTGACCAGAAATCATCAGTTCAATTCACCAAGTGCTGATAATAACCATCTTTAATAAATCAGCATTAGATGACATGTTAAAGGAAAATGGGAAATATATTTTGATTATATTTTGCTTCATTATTCAGTACGTTTAATGTTAATTTATTTTAAAGTACCAGTTTTCTGCATAAGTTTAATTCTAGTTTCTATTCAAAAGCCAGACCGAACTTAGTCAAAATGAATCTAGTAAATAAGTTATTCAGGCCCGTTTAGCAAGACCAACTGTAAAGTTAAGAAGCCAACTTAATGCGTTTTAGAGCTATGCATCTGTTCGTGTGATATAGTAGGTACATCATTAAACTCTAAGTGCCAAATTTTGGATAATGACTTGACTTCATCGAAAATCCACATTCTAATGGTTGCTAGTTAATCAGGACAAGCCTCCCTTCAGAAAAATGATCTTTGAAAGTATAAACAGGAAACAAGAACAATACCGACGGCAATACAGCAAAGTTTTTGACTGCTGTTTCAGATCACCCATGTCCACCGATGCTTTCTAGACCTACCTGACAAGCACTCATCTCCTCAAACCTGCACTCCCCTCCCCACTGCCTGCAATGAGTTCTGGATGAGGCCCTCCCTACATTAATGCACCTAGGGAGCAGCAAGGGAACATCACCCCTTGGGCAGACACGAGGAAGAGGTGGAAGAGCTATGTGAAGTCCACACCAAGATCCCCACACGCACACAGCCCGTCACCCTTCCCAGCAAAGCCAGCACTCATGTCCACAGGCTGTATGAAGTCCGAGCCTTCGCAAAACACAGAGCAGAACTGCGATGAGCTTTTCTGCCTTCCCACGCTCCAGGCGCAACAGCAGAATCAGCCAAAGTAGTGCCGCACATCACCTATATATTAAATACATCTGTAGTAAATGGCAGCCAGCTGTAATTCTCTCAATCTATCCAGTAGTATTTAGGGACAGAGGATGAAGTGCTGACCATATATAGCACGCTGCACAGGATCTGGTTTATTGCTAAAAAATTTGGCACTTCCTTATGTCGTAAATCAGCACTGAGAGAATAAGCACATACGTTTTCCAAACAGTATATTAAATCAATTGTCACCAGGAAAATAAAAAGTGTGGTAGTGACACGAACAATTGTATCCTGCCTGGAAGACAGAGAATATAAGCAGTTTCTTTAATTGTATTTTGCCCGTTCCATTCACACTGATATAATCAGGCTGCATCAGCAATTCTATCATGATCTCCCTTTAGAGATTTACGACCCACCTCAAGAAAGGCTTCCTAGGACCAAAACTTGGCATTTGAGGTCCATGTTACCAACCCTCACATTTGCACATTGAGAAGAAACATTGAATGTTCAAAAACCCAGGCTCTCCCCTTGCTAAAACATGGCTGCACTCTTTCTTTCCCCCCCCCCCCCCCGTGCAGTTCTTTTACAGCACAACAAATGCAGGGAAATAGCTGGGAAGAGAAAAACATTAACTGGAACAGCGACAGCTAATCCGTCTGCAAACGCCAGCTCCCTCCTGCTCCCACAGCCACAGGGAAGCAGGGCTCCACCGCACCAGCTGAGGCCCAATTAGGAGCTCCTGGTCCCAGGTGTTTGTAGGTGAGCACTTTAACAGCAGCCCAGACAAATCCAATTACTCCAGAACTCTTAGGATGGGAGTGATCACAAATATTTTTATAATAGTTATTACAGTTTTAGGGTAACCGTTAATCTAAATAAGGTCCCACAGATCAAAACAAATGGTTTTCCAGGCACTGGTGTTAAAAAAAATAAATGCTTTAATGAAATTCTCCTTGAAAGCAGTTTACCTTTAAGAGCTCATTCGTAAAGTTCTCCCTCACTTCTTCCACCTGCCCACGTATCCCAGGGTTTCGACTGCCACCTCCTACAGTCTTGAGATCCAGATCCGTCAAGATACGGGGCCAGATCCAAAAGGCAACAGTTACAAGGTACTCACAAAATCCAGCGGGACAAATACCAGCTACCAAAAAAAAAAAAAGTGAAGTTTCCCTGTTATGTACAGATACAGAAGACAAGTTGTCCTTAAAGAACAAAATGCTAATGCCAAAATGCTAATGTCAGAATCTGTGACAGATGAAGTGACTGAGATTAGCCAACCAAAAATCATCATGTGCTACCAGGAAGGTAATTAAAGCTGAAGTTCCATCACTGTATTGCAGAAACCTGCAATTAAGGAAACCACCTGGAACTTGGGAACAGATCAGGAGCATTCCAGGCACACTTATTTGGATGAAAAACTGAATAAACAAGGTAACTTAAAAAGAAATTATATGTTCCTACATACTCTTTCAAGATACAAATATTCAAAATCTGTCCTTTCAAAGCACATACTTTAGGAGCAAAAATGTATAGGAAAGAAAATCTGTTTCAGAGCAGCAACTACCTGGGTTTAGATAAAGGGAGCTTTCAGAAGTGCTGAAAGAACATCAATGGCATGATCTTTAATTTTTCCACAAATCCAAAAATTCAAACAAAACTGCTAAGCCATCTATATTACTGATGTGACAGTGTGTAATTGTTTCCATGGATATATTAATCCAGATTTATACATGACACAAGCTGGTTAGTAGAGCAAGCTTAACACACTGACATTTCAGCATTCATATTCTGTCAAGTACCCAGAGTTTTTAGTAAATTTTTCTCCCTTGCACTTAAAGAGAGAAAGAGGTGGCTTTGAGACATTTTCCTATTTGGATCACTAGGTTTGTTGCAGTTGGCAGGGCTTTTCTTATTGCCAGAGATCATCAGGATGCTAGAATACCTGAAGATAAACACAGAGACAGTCTTTCAGTTTTGGTTATGTATGTGGCCCTAATTCCAGCCTTTTAAGTTAAGCTAAGTGCTTAAGATGTTACCAACCCGAGTTTCACTTCCAAGTTTCCATTGCTAACCAGATAGCTTCAACATCTATTAAAAAAAAAAAATCAGATTAGGTATGGATAAAGGCATAGCATCACGTTCTGCTACCTACCACACAGCTTGTATTTTAGCAAAAATAAGAAATACAGAAAGGACAAGAAATATTAGATATCTATGAAGGTCATTATTAAACAGTCACTAGCCTTAATGTTACCTGGCATTGTCACTTGTCATTAATTGCAGAGAGACAGCCTCGCACCCTACCGGCTTTGTCTTTTTGTAGTCACACAGTAAGAAGTTTCAGTCTCAACCATTTAAAACTTTGGCAGAGCGAAGAAAGGAGAACAGACGCAGTTAATGTCCAGTTGCCTTCCCTGTACCATGAGTGCTATTATCAAGAAGAAAAAAAAGAATGCCAAGATGACAGTTGTAATTCCGCTTTTAAAAAGGGTGAGATATTTATGACTGTTTTTTCTCACGTCTGGAAAGAGTACTTCATCTGCCATTGAATGGTACAAGCAGCTTTCATTTGCTTAAAGGATATTTGTTGAAGTTACACCTCCTCTTCCTCTCCCCATGTTATTTATTCTATCTATAGCTGTGAACCCCAGATTTTCCAAAGTAAATCTTTGTAAAGCCTTGTTTATGCTTCTGCCCTTCCTTAGAAGCTGGTCATTAACAAAACACACACAGATATTAAATGTGAAGCTTATCTCTAAAGGATTTGCCAAGTATGTTGGCAGCCCTATCGTCATATCAGGTTTTTTTGTAGAGTGTGCATCATAGCAAACTAAACTTTATACATCTTTACCGGCATTTACGCCATATTTCTCTTAGCGTTCAATATGTGAAGCCAAACTATTCTGGTTTAAATTTTCAGGAAGACATACAGAACAGCAACAGGCCTAAATCCAAGGGTGTTTCAATGAATGTAAATACAAATTAAAAGCAATCGGGAAATTTTGAAGAGCGGGGGAGTAAGGATGGGCAGTACTGGAGAGCTGTGTTACACCCAGTCACGGGCACAAGGTGTGGATAAAGTGAGAGGAGGGAGGAGAGAGGAGGTTAGGCAGTCCCAGCAACCTCCTTTACCAACAGGGCCATCCTTCTCTGGAGAATGCCACAGGGGATTCCAACCAAATGATTCTATGATTCTATAGGGGATGCCAGCTCTTTCAAACTAGAGACACTTGTTAACTGCCCTTAGAAAATGAGATGCAGAGAGGGCAAAGGAGAGGCCTTCCAGTTTAGCATATTTAATAACACTTTTTTTAACCTTTCTTCCACTAGAAGAATTTTGGGGTTGCAAGCAACGTTATTTCTGTATAGCCTGCCACTTGTTAGTGTGTCCCAGGCCATCTGGTGATCCATCAGACCAAGGTACAGGAACCAGTTTTCAGTAACCAGCTCCCAAATTGTTCACAACACCCAAAGATGAGAGGGTGCACTTCTTAAACTTCACGCATTCATCTGAGAGCCATAAGGCACAACCTAAGAGACAGAATCATAGTTTAAGGGCTGGTGCCATGCAGGGAAACACCTACAAATAGAAAGGAAGATGGATGCTTGGGCCAGGAGATCCCTGCAAAGCTTCACAACTGCACCGTGCAGGCTGCTGTTCACAGTAAAATCGGAGCAATAAAATCAGATGCAATAGAAACTGCTTAACCCTTCGGAGCATCCAAGCATTCAGGTCCAGCTTGCTGTGAATGCAACAAGCGTCTGGAGAGAGAGCATTGCACCATCATCACCTCTCCCTGCTTCCACCCAAGGCCACTGCTGGGCACGAGTTGTGCTGTGACACTGAACTGGGCCACGTTTGTTTGTGAGTGCAGCTCCCATCTAAAGAAATAAGCCTTTCCAAGGAATATGAGGATATCCGTAATGCTGTTTCTCTAACACAGGAAAAAAAACATTAAAGATGCTCTGAAGAAAGGTGTTCAGATGTAAGCTCTTCCTTGAAGCATTCTGCAGTGCCTATGGCCCTAATGCAAGTCTGAAGAAGTCAGTAGTTTCCCACTGACTTTGATGGGATTTGGGTTTGGTCTGTGATGGAAAAAAAAAATATAGCCATCAGAGTTTTTAAAAGAGCTCCAGTAAATGCAGCTATTGCCGCATTACAGGACCAGTAAACAAAATCATTACCTGTAATTCATCCATCTCCAAGGGAACTTCTCTTTAAAAACTACAGATCTGTGACAGAAAAAGAACATTATCATCCTTTTCATCCCAGATCCTGGGAGAAGGAAATATGCCAGAAAAAGACAATAAGACATTGATTTCCACTGAAAGAATGAAAGAATGACTCATCGGATGGCTCCTCTGAATAAAAAGTTCACATTCACAGTAAAGGGGAGAAATCCTGCCCTGGGCTTAGGTGTTACACAGGGAGGAAAAAAGATTTACAGTGATGCTTAATAAACTGATGACATACATCAGAGAAATATGAAATCCTGGTCAAAGATTTAAGTGAAAACAGATTTGGGAAAGGATTTCATGTTGTTTAAGGACTTTTGTTTGACTTTCAAATGTTTTCACATTTTTAATACCCAAAAAAACTGTGACTCCTGTCAAGACAAAACCTCTAAAATTTCCTTTTGCAGAAAAGCAAAGCCCTTGAGGTGCTCTGCGCTATGATGCAATTTGGACACGGCACCCGTTTCCACCTGCAGGAAGCAGAGCTCTGGACAGACACTAAACAGCAACGGGCCTCATAGAAATGAACGATGAGAAAGGAGACATGTAAATATCGCTAGAATAACATCTCATCGGTTTTGTCTTCCTAAACAGTGCTCTGACATGATGGATGTGCTGCTGACACCCAGTGTTATATTGGTTGCCACTTTTAAAGATCATGTTTTAAATCTAAAGTGCAGAAACAGCTACATTGTAGGCGCTAATAAATAAAGGGCTTTTTGACAGCTATGGGAAGAGGAGAAGTTAGACACACACTGCCAAGTTAAATTAAACCCAAAATTCAGGGTTTATAACAAGCTTTAGCAAAAGCTAAGACAATCAAAAAGTTTCCAGGATATTAGTTCTTTTCATTTTAATGAAGTCAATGAACAAGCACTTCTCTCAGCATATAACTCCTGGATGTCTAGTCCACCAAGGACACCAATAAAAGCAGTGCTGTGGTAACAAGCCACTAACTTATATACAGCTGGTACTGAGGACAGGCTGGGCGTACCATGGCATTTACCACAGACAGAATAAACCAAAGCTTCGAGATTTCCACAGAAGTACCCCACGTCCCTATCTCAACCACTGCGTACAGTCAATATATCGTCACTGCCCCGGGCCAGACCCAAAGGCATTTTGCAGGTACTGGGTTCCCAACAGCACAAGCACACCCCGATTCACACTGCATTTCTGCGTTACAGTGATTTACCATCCATGCCCGAAAGTGAATTGACTGGAGTTTATAGGTTGGGAGAGGAACAGCGAGGGAGGAGGAAGAATGCCTGTGGTACTTCCCAGGGTTATATATTTATACCAAAAATTGAAAGGCAGTGGAAAACCTGTTCTGTTAAACAATATTTTGTGATAGCACACGTTTGACAGGAAGAATGTTGAGATACTTATCTAGCAATACTTGTGGGTTGTTTAGATGGATGGAAAATAAAAAGAGCGTGAGTCAAGGCCATAAACCTTCTGATTTATAAAGAGATGTCACTGTATTAGTAAAAAGGCGATTCAGTCAATATCCAGGAAGCTTTGAAGTAAATGTGACTTACAACTAAATAAGAACAGGTTGTGAAGTTTTATATACTCTGCCACTGAAAAGTCATACTACAAAGCATCCATTCTTATAAATGATCTGAAATTCACAATAATTTCTGAATGGTTATTTCAGAGATGGATTGCAAATGCATTTTACTAAATACTAGTATCTTTGCTTATTCTTCATCCAGGGAACACGCATTTCATTTTTCTTCCTCAGAAACAATAACTCTGCCAGTACCGAGGAACAACGCAGAGTGCTCGCTGTGCGCAGCTCGGGGAGAGCGGCAGTCGGGCTCACGGGATGGGTACGACAGAAGAATGCGGAGACACACAAATAAGGAAAGCAAACGCTCTTATCATGAGCAGAAGCTTTGTAAAGCTTTACAATTCGCGAAAGCACAGGGGCACCTCAGCGCGTGTAGTTAAGCTATAACAACATGATTTCACATGGTTATGTCGGCATTAGAACCTTCCTGAATTCCTTGCAGGATGCGAGATTTCCTGGTACCTTTCGATTAACCTACCTCTTTAATCTCACTTCACTGGAGTAAAGGGGAATTGGTGACAGCAATGCTTGCTGCCCCTGCCCTCCCCTTTTATCCCTCCACGTTCCCTGCCACACAGCGAGGGCAGGCAGAGCCGTACGCGCTGCAGGAGCTGCAGCAGCCACCGTCAGTGTGGCTTCCCAGGGCCTGACCCTGTCTCTGCTGTAACAGTGACATGCTGGGGCTCAAAATGCAAACGAAGGCACATCCCCGGAGCCCAGAGGCTCCCTGCACCACAGGTCCATGCACCACACCAGTACAGTGCAGCAGCCCTAGGCTGCACCATGTTTCACCCCTTACATCGGACTTCACGCCTTGAGAGGGACATGCAGCAAACTAAGACTGAGCATCACCATCACGACCCGAGCCATAGCTACAACTGGAATTGATTCTTCTGGGATCTCATGGGTAACACAGCATTAGCCACAGATGTTAATGTGATTCACGCTCTTGGGGATCTCATCGCATTCCTCCGAGTTAATGTGCTTCTACTTTACGGACAGCAACATCAGCTTTTCGATGCATCTCCAAAAAACAGTTATACAAATGTGCCCGTTACTCTTTTTTAGCAGTGCCAATCCATGACTTTGCAGCAAAAAAAGGATGCTGAAGATCCACCCGGACATCAACAGTTACGGAGCTGCTTGTCGTTTGTGTTGAACAGAAGTTGCAGCAATACGACGTGACAGACAGACCCCAGAGGCAGCGTAGGAGGTGCAGGTGCTGCTCCTACATCTGCTGCTGGCCTGTTGGGTGACCTTGAGCTAGTCCACTCACTTCAGCATCGTGTCTACAAAGCTGAGCCAATACATCTGACCTCCCTCGAGATGAGCTTTGTGCTCGACCCATGAAAAGCTCTGTGCAAGAGCATAGGGGTATTGCATTATTACTGCACGGATACATTAGCTCAGTTCTATAGGGATCAGTTTACGTCACAGACAGGCAGAGAAAAATAGCTCCAGCTAGCCCTAGTGCAGAGATGCTTTCGGAACAGTTATAGAAGAAATGCCACATCTCTGAACCCAGGAGTCCAGAGCACGGGGTAGGGTTTGAAAGGACTCCGAATAACTACAACACAAGCTCTACAGGAATGACCATGCTGGTGTCACGAGATGGGCAGGATTTGGGGGTGGTGGTTGGGTTTTGTGGATTTTTTTGGTTTTATTGTTGTTTTGGGGTGGGTTTTGTTTCGTTTTATTTTTCACTGTTTTAACTCCTTCCTCTATAAGGCCTTTTAATTTCTGCCAAACATACCACACTTCTGTTTTAAGAAAGTTCTTGGACAAACACTCACATATGAAGGAAACTTCATTAACACCAGTGACTTCTTCAAGACAAAGCATATCTGGGGTGGTAAATCAATGACTGATCTTAAGAGTATATCTTTCGGCTATTCTGAGCTGGGAAAAGCCTAGGCCTATGACCTGCACAAGAATATATCCTCAAAGGTCAGCGGCCGCACAGATGGTCCCAACCAACAACACACACATCCAAGAGATCATAGAATGCTTTGGGTTGGAAGGGACCTTTAGAGGTCATCTAAAGATGATAGCCTACTTTGCCCCCATCTCTTTCCAGGGCTTGTACGTTGAAAGAGAAGCTATTTGAGGACACTTTTCAAAACAGCCTTTGCAAGCCTCTGAAGTGTGACCTCATTCTAAATCATTAGTAACCATTTTGGTGATCAAACTAAGATTCTTGGAGTAATTAGAAAACTGGAAAGTTTCCTGAAAACACAGACAATGTGCAAGGCAGTTGAAAACCCAGCAACGTAAAAGAATGGTAGTGGGGAATGAAAATAAACAGAAACAAAAAGATTTCAGAAGAAAGGATGGCCAAAACGTTTTGCCTGCAACTTGTAGCACAAGAAGGGTAACAGTAAAGTGGATATTAAAGAGAACAGCAATTTTACCATGTTATGGCAAATCACATTTTTGACATTCATGTCAGATGAAGAAAACCTGCACAGTCAAGTTATCAATGTTTTAAGAGAATATAAATAAAATCCACACCCCCCCTTTAAAGTAAACCCCCTTATTTCCTTAGGATTAGATACTGTCACCAAAAACACAGTGGACAAGGACCAGACTGCTCAGTTCTCTCATGACCAAGCTTCTCGGGTACCACCAATGCCTACAGATATTAGAAATCCTGTAAATACAGAGAGTAACAAAAACCGCAGCAGTCAACAGCCTTCTACTTCAGGCCTCAGAAGTGAGTTAAGACCAGCCGTACACAAGAAAACCTGTTATTCTCCCGCTAGCCAATTACTGCCTGATTAACTTGCACACCTGCACTTCCAGCAGCTCTCCTGAGAGCACAGGACTGAAACGCAGCACGGGGCTGGGAATGAAAGCACCAGTTTGTACAAAGGAAAACTGCTCGTTTTCAGCTAAGGCCAACACAGCCTCTGCTGATGGCAGGAGGACTTCTTCCCTTCCCAGGAGCTCCAGGATCCTGCATAAAACTGCTAAGGGAGTTACAAAGGCTGCTACTTTTCTGTGTGTTTGTTTTTTTGCCCACTTTCAGCCAATTCCCATGGGCAGCTTGGATTAGCTGACAGCACACTAACATAGGTGCCGGTTTGCTGGAAGGTGAGAGCCAAGCCATACCTTTCCAAGGGGATTTATAACATTCAGACACTACTGGTATCTGGTCAGAGGTTTTTTCCAGCTATTTTTACAATCAGTAATGAAAGGGTCACATTGCTGCTGCTTTTCAAGTGCGTACATCCACTCAATTCCACATATAATTGGGAAAAATGCGAACCCAACATTTTTTTTTTTTAAATTGCGTCCAGTTCAGAGGAAGAAAGAGATTACATAAGCTATTGTTAAAGGTTTTTCTGTCATTGTACTCATACACCAAATAAAAATTCTTTCAACTTTGAAAAGTTCAACCCATTACTCTGAAAGTTTCCAGACATCTGATACAATAGCACCAGCTCTTCCTTGCTACATGCCTGAAAACCTTTACACGGGAGTCCAATTACCAATCTCTCACCCGTCACACAAATACAAAAAGCAGCTGTAGCTCCCAAACTAGCGATAATTTAAAACCTTCTGGAATTGGCACGCTTGAAGAAACATCTTGCTGTTTTGGTCAGGTGATTAATGAATCCAGAAGCCCCTGAAACACTGGCACACAGAAACATTGGTAAAGTTTTTCCACCGTCACCAGATAAAGAACTACACTGTGCCCAGTCCTATATTCTTCCCGTACCCAACAGGGAAAGCAAGCACTGAGGACAGCCAGCCTGACCGAACATTTGTAAGAGGAGCCTAAGAGAGCAGCGAAGAGGCCCCTACGTCCGCACAAGGCTCTCGCAGCAGCCCAGGCCGGGGGCTGCACGCATGCGAGCCCATTTGCCCCCCACCGGCAGGCTGAACCTGCCCTTGAGACAGTACCAAGGAGCAAAGCACTCCCAGGACTCTTCTTCCCTTGGAGGCACAAGAAAGGCTTGAAGAAAGCCTAACTGAAACTTTGCAGATTTCTCAAGCACTGGAAATCATCATTTGGAAAAAGTGTTGCACAGGAAAAAGCGTAGTGGGCTGCGGAAGTCAGACTCATACAAGTACCTTAGCTTGGGTACAAATCCTACATAACGCACCCCCCCCATCCACCGGCGTTGGGAGTCCACAAGCCACAAACCGCTGGAGGCTGGCAGTGCGACACAGGATGGGACGCCTGTTCCTTACAGGTGAATACTTACAACAGGGTACGACAGTGTAAACACAGGTCGAGGCGGAATACTATACCAGACAGCACCTGGGTCTCGCCCAATATATTTGTTCTTATGGCTCTACACTCCCTTCAGCCATGGAAAAGGCGTTCAAAGCCAGGGTTCGCAAAATAGCTTAGCAACACCACGCTGCTCTCCTTGAACACGCGAAGAAACTTGCTGATATATGAAGAGCTACGTCCTTGGTCTCGCCTCTCATCTCCGACAGCGATCAGAATGCAGGGTGGGAGAGCGTTTTCAGAGGGAAACGCACCCATGCCAGCAACCTGCCCTCCACGTGCAGCAGCTGACGTACCTGCGCTGGCGGCCTGGAGGGTCGGCCTCCCCCGCAGCCCTGAGGCCGCAAGAGGGGCTTTGCCTGGGAGAAGCGAGCTCAAGAAGAGAGTGTTACTAAAGCTCCCTGACAAATAACTACAGCATGCTTGAAAACAGGACTGCCGTGTGCCGCTAAGTCCATTTATTTTTTTAATAAAAGATAAAATAATTTTCTGTTGAGAACTTTTTGTATTAAAACCTGCTCAGCAGATACGAAATTAATTTGGTGTTGTAACCAACCGTTTTTACAAATTGTAGGAAGAGACAAGTGTGAAAATTACAGTTATTTATATTCAGACAAACAGCTGACAGGACTGCACAACAGCCCAGCAGCACAATAGCAACGGCTCAGAGTGAAACAAATTAGCCTGGCATTTTTAATTTAAAATTTTCTGCTTCCTGGGATGCACCAATTGTCATCTCTTTCTCCATGTCACAGATTAACAGAGTATCCTTTAACTGTGTTTATGTAACAAACTTAATATATTAAATATAGAAAATATTAAAATTAGTTAGTTTATCTTTAGAGGCTTTTTCCTTGACTTATATGCTGTAACTGAAATGTTGAGTGATGTATCCCACAAGAAGTTGGAGCATGGGGAAGCCAGAAGCTGCCTTTGACAGCTAAATTGGGGGGAGGTTGTTTCTTTTTTATTATTTTTAGAGTTTGGATAGTCTAGCTCACTTAGATCTCACTCTGGATTTCAGATAACGTTACATTATTCCCTGACCAAAGACAATTAATTGTTTTGGTGCTGCACGATGAGATGCTTGCATGTCTTACAGTGCTGCTAACTGTGGCCTCAGATGTTTTTCCCAAGCTCAAGCTCCTGAGAGATTCTCAAGTTTCAGAGTTTGTTTTAAGAATCCTTTCAGCTTTTGTGGCTTTAGGGAAAGGAGTTAACCACTAAGCAGTCCAAGACTGGAAAACAATCTAAAAAAACTAAAAAGCCAATGTTATGATTTTCTTGGTGCCCGATGCAGGGCTTTGCAGTATTGTCACAAGTCTCAAAACACATGAGTCGGTGTCCTGGTTTCAGCTGGGATAAAGTCAATTTTCTTCCTAGTAGCTGGTGTAGTGCTGTGTTTTGGATTTAGTATTAAACCAGGACAGTCGGGTGAATTCCTATGCTTATCACCAGTGCTTACATCTCACTGAAGCTCGATAGGTTTAAAACTTCTGCACTTGCCTCAATGACAGCCAGGGCAAAGAGAAGATTCCTCCAACTTTTTCTTAAGGAAAAGTACTTGAGCTCCCATTTACTCTATCTGCAAAATGGTATCGGACAAGTTTCAAAACCAAAGCAGAGGCCAGGAAGCAGGACAGAAATGGTTAGGTGCTCTCTTCTGGTCTGTGCCCGGACCACACGCGCCCTCGGGTGCGGTGGCAGCTTCTGATGGAGGCAGCAGCGCCGCCTCCTTGAGATGCGTCGGCAGAGCACCGGGTCCACTTCCCAATGGCTTCTGAGCATACGGGAGGAGGGAAGAAGAGGGATGAGGGCAATTTCTTTCTCCTGTCCTCTTGAATAATGCAAATAATAAACACTAGAAAGCCTAATTCTCTGCAAAATTGTAAGTGTCAGGTAGTCACCATTCCCCTGCCACAAATTAGGCAATTATTTCTCAGTTTACGGAAATGCTCACCTGCCATTTCTGTCCACTTTTGTTTAAACACAGGCCTCAGGGGACTTAATAAATTGAAGCAGTTAACAATCATTGCCAAGACACAAAATGTGTTTATTTTTCAGCACCACATGTTGGATTGCGGGGGGAGGGGGCGGAATTCTGCAGCAGCATAGCTCTGTGCTGGGAAAGCAAATAGGTTTTCTAGATCTAAATCAACTTGTCCTGAAAAAACATTACAAATATGCTGGTATTTCTCATACACTACACAAAAGACACACAACCCAAGGAAACTGTGCATTATCTTCCTTCCTCCCTATTTTAACAAGGGGCTGAACTTTTTGGGTATGAGAAGTATAGGGCACACGTTGGGGAGAACAGTACTTACTTGCTCTGAGACTGTACAAGTAAAACCATTAGTTAAATTGAGTTTAATTACTGCAGTTTAATTAATTTAAAGAAATTTAGCATGTGTTGGCCTTTTTATATCCCAAATGAACAACAGAGATTTCTAACCTTCCACATCATCAAAATTAATTAAGATATCATGCATATTATTTCTGAATACTGAATTATGCAGGACTGGAAGGGACCTCAGAGTCCTTCAGTCCAGGACACACCTGAGGGGCTGTATGACAGAAGAAACCTTTGCAAATGTTAACAGAAAGCACCTACACCTTCCTATGCTCGTAAACAAGCACACAAAATAGGGTGATGGACAGAGGAGGGAAAGTTAAACACAAAAAATTAACTTCCATAAAACCTGTTTTTTCTTGTATTCAGAATGCAAACTCTCCATGGCAGCATTGCACAAAACAGTCCTGGGTGCGTTTGGGCTCAGAAAAGTTAGCCGGTCCTTTGATTAAGAAAAGTTGATCAAGTCTGTCCTCCTGCAACCCGGTGGAACGCGTGCGGTTGTGATCATCGGCCCCAGCACTGACACAGCAGTGTGTTACTGCTGACTGGCTGTTCTTCTTGGGCCAACTGCGACTGCCTGCTAAAGGATCAGAAGTCGCTTTTAGCTGAGGAATGGGACACTGGAAGACTTTTTGGCAGTCAGTATACTAGCAAATCCATCTATGAAATGTTCTGATGTAGCTGCACCAATTGCCTGATCCGCTTACTCCCCCGTTAATCCATCTGATTTTGATATTGCACATCAATAAGTCATCATTGTTTCTTACTGAGACGTAATGCACGAAACAGTCACGTACAAATGAAAGGAAACAGTACAAATATGCATCTAATACACACATTGAGCGCTAACTCAAACATATCCACACATGATTTAAAACGAACCATGCTCACTGCTCATGAATGTAGCAACTTCCCTTAAATCAAGCACTTTATTCCAAGAAGAGAAGAGGAGAAGGCATATAAAAAGGTCATTTTTTTTTTAATCTAATTTGATACCATAAATACTAATTATTTTTATTTTTGTTACTGAGCAGCATTGCTACTGGCAATGTTACCTGGGTCTCTAATATTCTATTTCCACATTTTGAAGTATTAATATTAATATTTCCTTTAACAGTAAATTATTAATTGTCTGATATGTAGTACTTGTTTGGGGGATAACAAATATCCCCTGTTGTGATTTTTTTGCTCTTAAATGATTACAAGTATGTCAGCCTTAACTCCATCTCACCACAGGGTTTATCTAGGAGTGTGAGCAAAAACATTTGGTGAAATCCGGTATTCAGATTTTTTTCTCGTGGGATTATTTTGATGAGGGTATTCGTTACTGGGTTTTGTAACTGCATAGACAGGGAATTTTGTTGCACTGTCAATACTGTGCTTTCCTGCTATAAAATTGCAGGGGAGGGGGAGGGAATGTTTCTTATGGATGACTAGGAAACCAAGCATCAGATAGAGAGATAACACATTTACAAGTTCAGAACACTAATGAATCCCGAATGTCCTGCAACACCATTCTGCTTGTTAGTCTTATCTTTAAAGAGTCTTGCTGGAAAGCCTGCATATTTGCTTCCAATTGCCATCAGCGTATGAAAAATATCCTCATGCCCCTTTCACTATCTTCCAAGACACTGTCTCTCCACCAGCATCCCCACAGAAGCTGGAGGATGGAGCAGACCTGAGGCAGAATACTGCTCATTGGCCAGACCAGAGCGTGAAAAAAAAACCATCACACCACATCTCACCCTTTTCAAACTGAATGTTTGTAGGAAACCTCATGCTAAATCATTTGTAGATGACCTGATTCCACAGCCCTTGCCCTGTGAGGAGAGGCTGAGGCAGCTGGGCTTGTTCAGCCTAGAAAGTGGCTGCTTCAGGGGGGCCCGATGTCAGCCACCCCATCCTTACACTGAGGTGATTAAAGAGATGGAGCCAGGTTCTTCCAACGCAATGTGCCTTTAGCAATACCTATGATTGCATCAGTGATTACCTTCATAAGAAGTACTCACCTTCATAAAAGTATATCATCTGAAAGCTATGCTTATAAAGACCACAGATAACCAGACAAGAAAAACCATGTGCAGGCCGTGCCTGAAGAAGTNAAAAAAAGGAAAAAAAAAAAAAAAAAAAAAAAGACAGTATTTGACTGCAGGAAACTTAGAGGCAGAGAAACAAGATGACTTCACCAGGCTCACAGCAGTGACTAACCAGGCTTGAGCATCGCCAAGACTGCTGGCATCCTCCCTGGCGCACTTCAGCCCCGCTCCAAGCCAAGTGCGGCCAGGGGATGCTTCCTAATGCACAGTATAGATGAGGCCACACTACTGGGCAGGGGAGAGGGAAGAGAGAATGTGTGCTGCTCTGTGCCACTTGATCTTAGCGCTAGAGAGTGGCCCTCACCTGTCTCATTCACCATTACACCTGCTTTACTTACCACCCTAGGTGCAGGTTCCCCACCAACTCATCCAGCCCTCAAGTTCTGAGCACTCTTCCTTCCCTACCCTGTTTTTGGTTACAATTTTTTTCTGCAGTGATTGGATGAAGAATGATTGAAAGAGACCTATAAATAAATTCAGTGAGCACATAAGATTATAACACTATAATATTTGGTTTCCTCCTTACTACGAAGTTGCAATGCTTGCTGCTAATCTTCTGCAAACCTTGCTTCCCATCATCCAGTTAAACAGGAATCTTGGCTAACTTTTGCTTATAAAGAATTTGCATTTGCAAGAACTTTGCTATCATTCATACGGTGAAGTCTACATCGTGATTTGCATGCAGGACTCATAGGAACAGCATAACCTAGCTCTCGATGTCATTTTATCTCGTGAATCCAGCCTTCAACCTAACTCATGTTAGATGAAAACAAATCTTAAAATATTCCATCCAGCACCAGCACGGCATCTTTAAGCAGCACCACCTTTCTATCACTTTATTTCTCTTTGCATTTAAGGCAGCACTGTCAGTAATCGTTCAGCGTTTTTCTTTATTCTAGCCCTTTCCTAAAAAACACAAACCCAGCAAATTAAATAGAAATGGAGTTGCCAGGAGTGAAGCAAAATAGTGAGTTTGCCAAATAAACCATTACATATTTAATCAAATGAAAACCACTTAAACGACCAATTCTGATAAAACCTCCATGTTACGCATGCTGTCCCACATTATCGCAAATGAAAACCTCTGTACGGCAATATTAACGTGGTTACATCTGCGTTAAAGATCAAGAAAGTGACAGCTACAGAAATTAAAGACGGTTAAAGTCAAAAACTTGTAGAGAACTCTCCAAAATGCATCCAAAGTCCTCTGGGAGCAAAATATCTTGATGTTTCCAGTGCTGCTTCAAACCAAAGTCTGAAAACAGCACCCGAGACTGGTTTTGCACAGAGGTGGGCCCAGATGGAAAGCTTCCAGTTTGAACGTGGGTGTATTCGAATCCATAGCTTTGGCTTATGTTAATAAGCATTTTAACACTTATGCCTCCTGTCACAGGAGGAAAAAAAAAATAACAGTATGGTGAGCTATTACAGGAGAAACAGGAACAAAGAAGAACAGCAAAACTAAACCAATCTCAGAGAACTTTGGGGACGGGCTCAGCTTAGCTACAGGCAGGGATGATCTTGCTCCCCTCATACAGACTTTCTTGTAGAGCTTAACGATGCCTTTGCCAAATTGAGAAAGACCACCACTGAACTATGAGACTGGAAACTAAGAGGGCAGCACCTTCATAAGCAGATTGGGAGTTACCTGGCAGAAAAACCTAAGCTGGAAAAATATATTTTGAAGTCTTGCATTTTGCAACGATAAATTAAAGGCTTGAAATATTGGGAAGTGTTCCCCACACACACACAGAGTTGTATATCAAGGTAAAGAAGGGAGAAAAAAAGAGTCTATATTAACTTCCAAAATCAGATGAGGATTGATGACACCTTTGATTCTAACAAGGATTAGGAAAGGCAGTCGTACTCTGTTAAGAATGGCCTTAAACTGACTTTCCACGCAGACAAGTGACAGCAGCACAAGTAGTCAGGAACAAAGTGTCACAATTTGATTAATATGCAATCCTTTAGATCTTCTTTAGCTTACATCCAAGGTTTCAGTTCACTCTGGGGTGGTTTCTATTAATTTATCTCCATCTGAAGCAAAATCAAATCATTTTTCATACACTGACGCAACTTCGCCTTTGAAAACGATACCTGATTCAGCAAGAGGTGCAAACAGATGCAAGTACTATCTGCACATTCAAAAAGTGCATTTCTGCTCAGTTCATTTCTCTGACAGAGCCCCAGTGCTCTATCCTGCTAATTATGGTCTACTAAATCACAGAAACACACAGAAGTGTGATGTGATGAAGATATTTAACCCTGTCTCTGCTTCTTTAGGAAGCCATGTCCCCTATCGAAGTCCACTGACCTCTCGAAGCTCTCATTCAACTCTCAACCAAGTTTTTTTCCAGTAGAGATTTGGAGAAGTACCTGTATGTCCATCTCGCTGTCTTTGGCAATTTCTTCTAGTTCACATCTGAAGAGCACCTGAAATTTTTTTCCTTAGACAACTTCTCCATCCGTTGTACTGGAACCTCTATAACTTGTGGTTTTGCCTCAAGTCACCATCCCAGCAAGCTTATCCATGGTCAGCAACTATCTAGAAAACCATTTTATACAGCAACATATAATTCTTAAGCAACGTATGATCCTTAAGTTTCAGCAAGTTTCCAACTTGTTTGGATGTTTTATTCTCAATTCATAATTGGTGTTAAGCATCTAACACCAGTAGTACCCTTTAAAATCTCTAGGCCATCTATCTTTTCCTCCTCTCCCCCTGCCCTCTCCTAATATCCTTTTACCTGCATCTAGTGGCATTAACTGTACTCATCCAACACACGACAGCAGGGGAAAAAAATATTTGATGGATCAAAGCATAGACGAGAAATTCCACATCATTGACAGTCTTCAGCCTAAGAGTTAGGCTAAGGGTTTAACAAAAGGCTACAAACACAGTACAAGACAAATGGCCGTTTCTTATAAGCCTCTTTACCGTGCAAGGTCCCCATTATCATTCTCCAACAGCAATAAATTTCTGTGGGAATTAAACATCCCTCAAACTACCCCATCGATCAGCATAACACTGTCAGATGCTGCTAAGTACTGCCTCAAGGGAGAATGCTGTATTTCTAAAGTCCCGTTATCACCAGGAACTGGAAAACCCCTACATTTCCAAGCAAGAGTGAACTTTCAGAAGAGCCACTCTGCCTCAGTGCCATATTATTTTACGCTATATTAAAAGCAGCAACAACAGTCGATCTTCTTTTCTCTCAGTGCCTTTTTCCCCCCTTCCTATGCTACTCACGACCTTGTGCACTTCGCCACTGTATTAAACATTATCAGGCAGTTAATAGCCCAAGAGAGGCTGTTACCACTCGAACACCAGAAAATTCAGACACGTCTCTCAGTATGGCAACCTCGCTCTCATGTTTCAGTATACTGAATTCAGTGACCGACTTACCATGTCAGAGACCTCATGGTTTTGTTCATCATCATACTAAAAATCCCATCTCTCTTCTCAAAGGCCAGAGGGGGGAGCCCAGCACAGGAATTTCTGCCACCCAAATTTCACTTCAGTTTTTGCTATTTTAGAACATGAAGAAAGTCTTGGCAAACCCTTTCTGAACACAACTGGATTTTCTTCACAGTTTTTAATTTAGTTTTTGAGAACAGCTGTAGTCAGATACTCTCATTTCAAAGACTAGTGCAGATAATTAAAGAAAGGGCTCATTTACTCCTAAGTAGCTTGCAGAAAACTTTCTTCCCAATATGTGGCCTTGCTCTCCTCCCCCTCCTTTCTTCCATAATCACTATTTGTAATTTATTATATGTGCCTAATTAAACCTGTGATGCAACTGATCTTAAGTCTCAAATTTCAACTTATCTTGGTATTTGTACAAGATGTTCTCATTTTATAAATTAATTGACCTAAAGCGTGGAGAAGGTAGTAAATCTTCTGCTGGTTAGTACAGCCTAATATAACTATTGCAGCATTCACTGTTGTATAACAGTATTTTCATTTCATAGCCGTACTTCCAACACATGCCAGCACGGGGAAACAAAGTGGAAGAAAACAGGCGAGATGTTTGCCTCCCAAAAAGCCAAGTAAATATAAAGTTAAAAGAATTAGAATGAAAAAAAATTGCTAGCAAAACCCATTGAGATGAGAAACAGTATATCCATGGCCAACCACTTTGTATGTTAAATCTTGTCTGCAGGGCGAAGACAAGGCAAGAAAAATAGTATTTTTCCTGTCGTCTTTCTCTTCTGTACAACTTCCCTGTATCAGTTATTACACACAAAAAAGCCTCATATATAAAGGGCTGTTTTTCCAAAATCCAACATTTGGTTGAAGGGAAAGGAAAAAGACAAATAAAGATATTTAGTAATAGCAAATGATTTAAAACAAGGCTCTCTCTAGAAAACACTGGCCTATAAAAGACAAGAAAGGCAGAGGGGCTGCTCCCCTCAAGCATTCACATCTCAATGAAAGTTATCATTCCTTCTGTTTTATTACTTTTCATTAAGCATGCCAGATACGCAACCTGAGATTTCTTGGGTGTGGTACCTTCAATAGCCAAAATCTGGGGGGAAGGGTATGTTCTGTTCTGGTTTTAAATAAGCTGTGGGAATGGCACTGGGGAAGCAGGCGCTGGAAGCCGGGCTTCCTCCTCGCAGGCGAGCGCCGTGCTGGGCTGCAGCCTTACCACAACCTCCCCGGAGCTGGCACGCTCTGCTCCCACGTACACCACGGGGATCGCCGCCGCATCCGTGGGGTGGTCTCAATAAAACAGCAGACAGCTTGCCCACTTCTGGAAGGCACAAGATGTAGGTTCAAGTTCCCAGGGACAGAGCTTCACCCAGAATCATAGAATCATTTGGTTGGAAAAGACCTTTAAGATCATCAAGTCCAACCGTACCTGTCCACTACTAAACCATGTCCCTAAGCACCTCGTCTACCCATCTTTTAAATACCTCCAGGGATGGTGACTTGACCACTTTCCTGGGCAGCCTGTTCCTGAATCCCTGCTCTTGAGAAAGTGCTTTAACCAGCAAGTGAAAAGAGCATGCACTCCCAACTACCAAGCCTGAGCTGCCATGCAACTGCACCACGGTGCCCCATGCTGAACGCCGCACCGCCGGGTTCCAAGGGACACACCACAGCACGCTGGCAGGGCCTGGGCCCCTGCATCTCACTTGTGCATCCTGGGGAGATGTCCCCAGTTACCGACACTGAGACACCCGGCCAATACATTCGCTGCTGCAGATGTGCACAGTAACACGCTGGGCTCCGAAGCCACATCCGACAGACAAATAGCAGCTGATGGGCTGTTGGAACACTCGAGCAATTAGGTGCTATCTTGTAGGTTGCTCTATTAGACTTTGGCACCTATACTTGGTCCAAAGGAAAAAGACAAATGCAAGTTTGTCTTTTTTAGGGTCTGGCTTCCAGTTCTGGAGGTGGGAGAAAAACCATTTAAAAAAAAAAAAAAAAAAAAAAAAAAAAATCAGAGTGTGTTCTACCTGCAGCACTGGCCTTGAAGTGAATCTCTCAGCAAGCACAAAGAAAGCATTTGTCACCCCACCAGGTCAGTTGGTCTGGTGTCACGACAGACCCTGTAGAATAAAGAAGCAGGAAAAACCAAGCCAGACAAGAAAGGAAAATAAATAAGTATAGCGATGCTCTCTCCAAGCTGACGAGCTGGCTGGCTTAGGAAGGGCAGTAATTATTCATTGGCTGTTCCTGAACAGATCCTCAGAGAGAACATGTGGTCTGGTGTCTGGTTAGAGAGGGGAAAAAAATCCTCCATCCTGCAGTGTAAATGTCAGGGCTGCACGCTACCTGCCGTTTAGTCACACGCTATTGTTTTATCAGATGCAAGGTTATTTCATCAGGGCCAAAGCGCACTCTTGGGCAGCAGATGTGGCAGCCCAGAGGTTTTGCTGCACTTGCTGGTAAATCCGTGAGAAGCCTGCACTAGAGACGGGGAGCAGGGCCCAGGTATAACATCACTGGTCCGTTACCTATCCAGCAACAGTCTGGACTACACAAGGACTAGGAATGTAAAATAAGGGAAAAACAACATCATCTTAAATACATTAGCCATAAAGGGTATAGTGCAGGGAGGCAAATCAAATTTAAAATAGTTTTTTTCCTCAAACTTCAGCCAAAATACTTGAAGTCATTTTGCGAGATGATTCATGTTTGGGTTTGCTTTTGAATTCTGCATACTGTGGAATACCTGGAGTTTCTAACACTGGATTTAACAACTGCAGACTCCATGGCGATAGATGCCGACACAAACAAATGATAATTTGGGAACTAATGCACCTACTTCTGAGTAATATGTGAATATTTTTATACTCATTTGTTTTTTGTGGGGTTTTTTGGGTATTTTTGGTTGGGTTTTTTTTTTTGGTTGTGTTTTTGAGGTTTTTTGGGGTTTTTTTTGTTTGGTTGGTTGGTTTTTTTAAGCTTGATGCTGAAGGTCTCACAGGCTGCAATAACGGGTGAAAGACTTGCAAGCGCAAACAAAAGCTGTAATTGTTTTATACTTTAATAATATGTTATAAAATTGAAGATTACTCAGAAGCTTTAACCAATACACAAAGTGGCTGTCTACTTATTTAGTGCAGCCACGAGAATTATTACACTAATTCCCTGAAGTTTCCCCTGCTTACAATTTTCTTCCAAGTGCTATTCAGGGAGATAATTTTTATCCTTAAAATTCTATCTGATTTGGGAAGGTTCCTGGGGGACAGGAATGAATCTAATATATCCTCCTAGAAGAGAAGAACGTATTTAGAAACGCTATTAATCTTGCATCTTCCTCGCTTTATTTTGTTCCTTCTTCCTTATTAAGGCAGGAGGCAACACTGGGTCCATCAGCCCCACAAGGACCTGGAAATTTCATTCACTTTCTCCCACATCAAAATCCAGCACCTGAAGTTTAATTGAACTACAGGCAAGATTTGAGTCTTGGCCTAAGGAAATCAAGAAAGGGAGAAAAATACTACTGTGCATTCCTGTTCTAACCTTGTATTATCTTCTGTGTTAGCAGAAGGGAAATCCTATTTGCACTTTGAATTTACTAGCTTTTAACAGGCAGCCACTGGTTATCAGACAGTAGCATGAAGTTATTTTGGAGGGGAAGTTTCCATAACGGAACTACTCAGTACAGCCGAGACTAGCAGAGGAGCTGGGGAACGCTGTTGATTAAACAGAGTTTCAGCAGAATCCCTTCCCTGTTTGTAGCTGTCAAAAATCATCTCTGCTCTCTAGTCTGACTTACTAAGTTTGAACCCACTTGATGTGGAGACTTAAAATGACCATTTTATTCATTACCCTCGTGCCCTGACAGCACAGATTGAGCTGAGCTAGGACAGCAGCAGTGTTGCATGGAAATCGGGACTCTCTAGGGGAAAAAAAAAAAAAGCGGTCAATTTTGGTTTCATCTTTCTATCATAATCTGTGAAGACAGACAAGATATCTTTACGATTGAAATCTATTTTCCCCTCTAAAAGTAATGTCACCAGTTTCATCTAGCAAGAAAAACCATATGCCTGTTAACAGATCTTGTAAATTCTGGTTCAAAGGAAAAACTCATCTCGATTTTTAAGTAATTGTATAAAAAAAGTACAACATAGCTCCACTAAAATGCCACCACCGAACAGTCCACTGCCAACTACAAAAAAAAAAAAAAAAAAAAAAAAAAAAAGAAAAAAAAAAGGAAACCACCACCAAACCATACACACGATCAAACTTTTTGCCTAGATGCTTTGCCATTTGGATTCTGCTTCTGTCTATATTGTTTTTCTTCTCATAGTTCCACCTATGGTCTTCAGTATAAATCTGCAGTGGCTCTACTGTGAAGCTATAGCTAATAAAGCAAGTACAGTTATGGAGGGCATTAGGATTCCCCCTAAACCTTCTCCTTTCAGGACTGCTCCAAAATTCAGTTGCTGGGCAGAATATGTTCCCATATTGATTCCAAACAAGAAAATGTAGCTCATTTCTATGGTGTTGCAAGAGGAAGGATAACTAAGATCATATGTCAGTCTGAAGAAATATGACCTAAAGTTCTCTCAGACCATGGTATTCCAACAGCCCACATTTTCACAGCTGCATGTAGGAAAAGCAGCAGAACAGTGACAACAAAGAAGCACCTGAACAGAAGAAATTACATCTGTTCTGTCTGTCACTCCTCCAATTTTTAAATGCAATTAATTTAAGCAGCTTTATATCTTAGTGTAAGAGGCTAAAATTCTTAGTAATTAAAAGGCGCATTCAATCAACTATTCCCCTGCTGGCAAGAAAAGATAAACACAGTTTGATTTTGCTTTCCTGGCTGTACAGTGAACACCGACGACAAGCACTATCCTCCAGCCTTGTTACCAGCTCCCAGGATGCCGGTGCCCAGAGCCTGCAGCGGGAATCCCAGGCTGGGTTATCACTGACCCCAGTCAAAATGCACAGAGGGTGATGGAAAAATCTGGAGAACAGAACATGGAAAAGCATGGGGAAAAACTGAGGATGGAAAGATGGATTCTGGCTTCTTAAAGTAGGGATACTTGGGGGGTTTGATTCCCCCCCCCCCCCCAAAAAAAAAGTTGTCAACCAAGAGGGGAACTGACACCAGCCACCTGCCAGGCAGATGTCTTTTTGGTCCTAAGCACTGATTGTCATAGGCTTTCCTCTGGCTGAGGAGAACAACCGACCTAGGCAGAACTAGGATGCACAGCTGATGTGGTGCCACTATTTTCCTTTGCGTATTTTTGGCATGTTTGCTTGAGCAAGGATTTAGTTTGTTATTTCAGACCTCTAAAATACCGAAAATCAATGGGAGACAGGAGAGATTAATATTAATAAATAGAAACCCCAAGCCTATTTAAAACTAAAAATCAACAGTACAGTCTTATTCCTTTCCCTTTACATATAAACATGAGATCTACTGTTAAGTTTCACAAGCTTTGACAAATTCCTGTCTCCCTCATCAGTCTTTAGGCATATTCTTCCTGCCTTATTACACTGGGAAAGGGTCCAGAAGTACTTTTTGTTTGGCACATTAAAAACTGAGCTATAAAGTATTAATTCAATATTAATTTAAATTTAACTACGCAACTTTGTGGAAACAACGTCAAAAATTGGAACCAAAAAGAAAATGGAGGGAAGGAAGATCATCTGGGTTCATCTGAGTTTAAAACCATTTCCTCCTTCTACAGAAGAAGTTTATCGTTTCAGTGATTTCATTTATTAGGGCAACATCTCTATTTGTAGGGTTTTTTCCAAAAAGACACAGGAAACACTCACCTTAAAAAAAAAAAATTTTAGATTTTAGTGGTAATAGCACCCCGTAGCCTGAATATACGATGAGTTTATTAATTATACATTATTCTCAATGCATAATTATGTAAAGTGCAACAAATTTGGTCTGATTTAGTTTTCCCTTACGTGGCAAAAGTACATCCATATTTAATAAAGCCATTGTGGCAAAAGTGAAAGTCTAAACTCCCTGCACTGTCCGCAGTTATGAAGACAGTAAATTAGAGCTTTGGCGGGGGTCCTTTGAGGGAAATGCAGCAATTAAAAAACTGTATCCAAAAATTACTTTTTTTTAGTGGGGGAATAAAAAAATAAACAAACTAAACATCACACTCCAACAGTTTTGCTACAAAGCCAGTGATATTTTCAAATTCACATCAGTGACATTTATTATATATAAGCTTTCAGATAAAACACTAAAAACATAATATTGTTTTAGTCTGCCAGCAATAGGCCATGTATTTTTTAAAGTATTCTACCCAGTGTTTCCAAGCATTCTTCCTAATGGCATTTCAGCTTCCTTCTCCCTGGCATTTTAAACCACATCCAGATTCTTCCTAAACCTCTTTATTTAAACTCTCAATTTGTCAAGTTCTATAGCTTTAGTCACTGTTTTAGACAGAAAATCCTGAAAACAGAAAAACCCGTCAGTCTACAGACAGCACAAAGAGGGCTGATGCAGAAATAAGACTGCTGCTAGTAAACTCAAGATTATTACTATAGATTTACAAAAGCACTTTTCCCCCTGATGTGCAAATGGTTAAAAAAAAGTAACACAAAGCTTCTGCTCAGCCTCTTGTGATGGGCAAGAGGGGAAGAAACCAGAGCAAACATTCAAAATTATCAGCCAGATTCACTGCAGGCTGCATGGCTGAAGTGGAATTTATGGAGATGCAAAAGTACAGCACAGAGAACAGCAGCGTTGATGAACCACGTTAATTTGTGACACGTCAAAGGAGACCGACCCAGAGTCGAACAAGGGAACAGTTGAGGAGGAAGAAAGCACAGCAAAAAGTTTGTGTAGGGAAACACGTGCCAGGAAGTCACATCACGGATGTGCTGGAAGGTCGTAACAAGTTTAAATCTGAGGCCATAGGAAAAGAGGACTGCAACATGACCAAAACAAAGACAGGGCAAAACCAGGCAATAAATTTCAAAACTAATACTTTTTTTCCTCCCTGTAACGTTCAAATAAAACATCAGATTTCTGTATCCAAAACCTCCCACTGCAGCTTATGAGAGGAATTCCTTAATCACATTAGCCTTGTCAGGCTTTCTTCTGGAGCAGTGTCAATGCACAGCTCATGCATCAAAAAAGTGCCAAAAGAAACCTATTAAAAAAAAAAAAAAACACACCAAAGACAATAACAAGACAGCAGATGGCAACCTGCATAGTCAGGGAGTTTGAGAAACTTCCCGTTCTAGCACCAAAACCTTGACTGAATTTTCCTAAGGTCATTTAAAAGGATAGTGTTAGAAGCTGAAAACTTCTGCGGTTCATCCTCCAAAAGGAACTCAAAAGCCTGAAATAGTCTATCCAGTCTAATATAGCCTTATCTTTGTTTTCTTAACAGCTTTGCCAGCATCTCACAAACCAGTTTTGAGAAAGTTCGTAACATTGCATACAGTTTTCCGTGATATCCAGTCTCCATGGATATTCATTTTGCAAAAGCCCCAGAAGAGGAGCAGAACAGAGAAGGACTCCGATGGCTGATTCCACCAGGCTCACTGACGTCCAGCTCACTGAGCAAAAGCTGGGGCGGTCTAAGCTCCCACATGTGATATCCCTGTAAGACTTTGCTTTTTCTGGATCCCGTCCATCTTTGAAGATATTGGATATCTTCATGGGAGCAAGTTTAGCAATAATAGACTGACGATAACGTCAATCTGTGCATTTCATTAAAGTCAGCCTGAGTACGTCAAACCAAACCCAAAAATAACTCAGTCCACTTTTGGTAAATGTTGCTTTGAAGCCATACTCCACCCATGCTTTTCTCTGCCTCTTCCCAAACTAAAAGTTTCTTCCACTACTGCAGGAAAAGTAAAATCCTCTGTAGATTTTCTTCCCTTAAGATACTCCTCATTTTAAGCACTGCTGATTGCATGAAATTTGTCACATGAAATATCAGAGTGCAAAACAGTCTTCAAGGCCCTCAACATAAAAATCAAATCTAATATTTATATTAAAAAAAAAGCAGAAGATGACGCACAAGGAAAACTCAGAAGAAACCTAGAAGCATCTAAAATATTAAATTAAAACCATTTATCTGAAGCAGAAGATAAGTTAAAGGAGTTTACAAAAGAAGGGAAAGCCGACAGTGATGAATGTAGCAATTTGGAAACTGAGAAAGAAAGAAAAGCATGAGGAGGAGAACTTATGGAGGAGGACAGCAGGGAGGACTAATAAAAGGAGAGACTTTGGAGGGAGGAGAGGAAACTCTGGGTAGCTCTGTATGCATCAAATTGTTTTCCATGGCAGTAAACCAGAAATGGGCAACCTCCTTCCTCTTCTGACTTTAGTGACCTCAGTAGAGTTAAAAGGATAAAACAGGCTGCAAAATATTAAGCTGAAGTCTCTGCACTAAAACCCTCTCAACCCATTGCATAAAAAGCTCATCTCCCTCATGGGATTTTCAGTTCCATTATCTAAAGGCAGCTGACACGTTTACAGCTTTGATACTGAGGAAGGCAACAATCTAGATGGTTTAGGAAAACCAGAGGCTTTCCACAGACCTCCGGGTTGTGGTGAAGTTGGGGATTTCTTTCTCCTGCTCTCTCCCACAGCAGCATGTGGCATATAGCATGCGAGACGTTTTGGTCTTTGTGTTAAACAACTTCTTTTTTTTGTTAACAGACGTAGGAGCCATTTAATGATGTACTTGCAGCAGCTCAGGAGATGCGCAAGAAGAACGGATGTTTCTGTGAAATTGTCTCAATTCAACATCTGCTATATAGATGCCTGTGATTGCAGCAGACTGGATTCAGCAACCCATGTGTTCCCTGGCTATCCTGTAGTTTCAATCATTTCTTTTCTGCTGCAAGGTAGCAAGATACAAAAAAATGTGATCCTAAGAGGGGAAAAAAAATAGACGCATAAAGGAAAGAAAGCTACTGAACAAGACACACACAGCACACATTAAAGAATTTCTTCGTACCCCAAGGTTCATTATCACCACAGGAAGCTTCACAAAATCAGAAATTAATTGCTTAACAATGACAATCACTGATAGAACAGATGTTAATGTTCGTTATCATATTAGGAAACTGGGTAGATAGTAAACAACTCTGAAGCCACATGAGCATTACCCCACAAGAGTCATTTTAATTCAGCTAAAGTGTTCTTGAGTACTTATGTTGTATCTTTGGATTGCTGACAGCCATGTCCAGCCTCCAGCCCATCTAATCAATACATGTTGTCCTGCCGATCTGCAGATGAGTTGGCTATTTATCCCAGGATTCCTTAGCAAATGGCAAAAGCAAGGCACTGCTGGAAGTATTTAACTTTGCAAGAGCCTGAAGGGCACCAAAGTGCTTTGCAAATCATTCTATGCAAGTTTTAGAGCTACAGCTCTGGGTTTTTAATGCCTTTGAATAGCACGTTGCATTTGTTTCTTCATACAGCGGCTTCTCAGTACTGCTTATCCTGCACACTTCCCACAAAAGCTCCCCACCTTCTTTCATGCTGGCCCGTACACACCATGCGTTCTAGCTAAGCATGAAAATATAACCTCTTCGTGCCACCAAACTGGCCAAGGACACCTTCAAAAAACAAATGAAAATGCAATCTAAACAGGCTGCCGATCCAAACCAACAATGCTCTGGCCCCGTGGTTTTGCCAGCCGCTGGAGAAGTCAGACACTTGGCCTCGGTTGGAAACACAAGAACTGAGGCATACAGTTTTAAGAGAATACCACATTTTTCTTTATTAATAAATGAAGCTAACTTCTTTTTTTTTTAGGGTTAGATTTTTGTGGGGGTTTTTTGGTTGGTTTTTGTTTTGGTTTGGGGTTTTTTTGGGTTGTTTTTAGTTGGGTTTTTTTTGGGGGGAGGGGGTGTTTTTTAGTTTCTGTACCACCTACATTGTGTTCTCTTCACTTGGAGTGGTTTAATGCTTATCTTTCAGCCCTCTCTCATACACCCATTTTTCACATGGTGTTCAGTACTAATGGCAACGACCTGAAAAAACAGCTGGCTGATAGTTAACTTCTATCTGTATCACCTCAGTAAGAAGTGTAATCAATTAAAGACCATATAATGGAACTGGTGCTTATCCAGATAAAATGCAAGTAGAAAATGAAACCAAAGCCAAGAGAGTTGAAGTACCATTGAGGTTTAGAGAAAAATGGACTATCAAAACATACATAAGACACAGTAATGGTACAACAAGTATCTTTCACACAGAGTGCCCAGAGATTCCTTGCTCATTTCTTGTGTTTGAGGTAAAAACCTTTAAAACAGCATTTATAGGAAAGGACCCAGAGGCCCACCAGGACTGTGGGGCATCCTAACACCCTGCAGAACCAGGTCACAGGGCCCCCCATTATCATAGAATCGTTTGGTTGGAAAAGACCTTTAAGAGCATCGAGTCCAACCATACCTATCCACTACTACACCATGTCCCTCAGCACCTTGTCTGCCCCTCTTTTAAATACCTCCAGGGATGGGGACTCGACCACTTCCCTGGGCAGGCTGTTCCAATACTTGACAACCCTTTCCGTGAAGAAGTTTTTCCTAATATCCGATCTAAACCTCCCCTGGCGCAACTTGAGGCCATTGCCTCTCGTCCTATCACTTGCTACTTGGGAGAAGAGACCAACCCCCCCCTCACTACAGCCTCCTTTCAGGGAGTTGTAGAGAGCGATAAGGTCTCCCCTCAGCCTCCTCTTCTCCAGGCTATTACCCCAGGTTGCCTCCAGTGCAAAGAGCAGCCGCTGTGCAGCACCACGCACCCTAGCCGTGCCAAAGCCACCGGGGCCATGGGGACATAGGGGCCCAAAGGAGACCTGCTGCACCACGGGCAGTGCTGGGTCCTCTCTGCTGCTCACCGGCCATTTACACTAAGCAATGGAGGGGTGGGCTTCAGTCAAGGGGACACTGCTGACAACCATCCTGGCCATAAAGCTCTATTTGTTTGCTTTTTCCCCCCTAACAACGCACTCGCAGTTTTGCTACCTGGCCGCTCATTGCCACAAGCAATAAATAGCTCAGACAAGTGAATCCCTACCATCAAACCATCTGTTTAACCAAGGCCCATGGCAGCAGTAACCAAGAGGCATTCCCACCTGCGTTTGGGAAGCAGCATCATGAGATGAACAGCCTCAGTCCAGGTCCCAGATGACAAAAGGCTCCTTTACAACTGGCATGAATGAGTCTCCCTGCCAGAAACTTTAGGAGTCTTTAAGATGCAGCCCTGAATTCAATCCATCGATTACATTCCTACACAAAATGTGGGCACAATCAGGAGACTTTTAACCCATCCATCTTCTCACAGCCAGGCACAGATTAGAGGCACCTCTGTGTTTAAAGTGAAGAGATAAGTATATAAAACTTAGAAAACATTTTCCTTTCTTTTGTAGCAAGGGAATTATTATAATAACCTGGACTTCAAACACTTTCCTAACACACCGGACACTTAGGCCACATGCTTAGATCACACACTGCTTCCTGCGAACGCTGCTGGCTGGAAGAAAATATGTTCTTTCTGTTCCAGCCAAGTTAATGCTGCATTTTGAATCCTTGGTGGAGCAAAGGCTTGACACAGTGTCAACATGAAGATGCCAATTAGCACACTTCACCATGACAGCCACTATGTCTTCCAAGGAAACTAGGGACATTTTTACATCCAGTGACAAGTGGTGTTCCTCAGGGGTCGGTATTGGTGCTCGTTTAACATCTTTGTCAGTGACATGGACAGTGGGATTGAGTGCAGCCTCAGCAAGTTTGCTGACAACACCAAGCTGTGTGGTGCAGTTGACACACTGGAGGGAAGGGATGCCATCCAGACGGACCTTGACAGGCTTGAGAGGTGGGCCCGTGCGAACCTCATGAAGTTCAACAAGGCCAAGTGCAAGGTCCTGCACATGGGTCAGGGCAATCCCAACCCAATCCCTGTATTTGTATACAGACTGGGCAGGGAATGGATTGAGAGAAGCCCTGAGGAGGACGACTTGGCGGTGTTGGTTGATGAGAAGCTCAACATGACCCAGCAATGTGTGCTTGCAGCCCAGAAAGCCAACCGTATCCTAGGCTGCATCAAAAGAAGCGTGACCAGCAGGTCGAGGGAGGTGATTCTCCCCCTCTACTCTGCTCTCGTGAGACCCCACCTGGAGTACTGCATTCAGCTCTGGGGCCCCCAACATAAGAAGGACATGGAGCTGTTGGAGAGAGTCCAGAGGAGGGCCACAAAAACGATCAGAGGGCTGGAGCACCTCTGCTATGAAGACAGGCTAAGAGAGTTGGGGTTGTTCAGCCTGGAGAAGAGGAGGCTCTGGGGAGACCTTATAGCAGCCTTCCAGTACCTGAAGGGGGCCTACAAGAAAGCTGGAGAGGGACTTTTTACAAGGGCAGGTAGTGATAGGACAAGGGGTAATGGCTGTAAACTGAAAGAGGGTAGAGTTAGATTAGATACAAGGAAGAAATTCTTCACTATGAGGGTGGTGAGGCACTGGAACAGGTTTCCCAGAGAAGTTGAGGATGCCCCATCCCTGGAAGTGTTCAAGGCCAGGTTGGATGGGGCTTTGAGGAACCTGGTCTAGTGGAAGGTGTCCCTGCCCATGGCAGGGGGGTTGGAACTAGATGATCCTTAAGGTCCCTTCCAACCCAAACCATTTTATGATCCTATGATCTTCCCTGGAAATCAAGTTGTTAGTAAACTCTGTGGGTTCAGGTTCCTTTCAAGAAAAGCTAAACTATTCTTCTGCACCAGAGATATAAAAGGATGGAATCGGAAATGGGTGAAAAAGCTATTTTAACACTGAGGTGGCACAAAAGTTAGGAGTGACCAAACAGCAAATTAAGTCCTTGTTGGGAATTAACTCATTAATGAAGAAATACACATAGTTTGCTGCTGTCATTTTTTTTCTTTTTTTAAAGATCTGCAATACTCTTCCTGCAAACTATTTGTGATTGACAGTTACCTACCTATGATTTGCATCTTTATGAGGAGGAATAATTGCAACAATCCATTAAGACAGCAGAGGCAACGTGTTACTCCTTCCAATAGGAGATACTCTACCAGGGATGCTGCAAAGAGTGGTCTTAACGTAGACCGATTGTCACCAGCCCTTTGAGCAACTTCTTTTCCAGCTCACCAAGGTTTGTAAACCTCTAGGTCTAGAATGGAAGACAATATCTGGGAAAACACAGGCATCCATTTACATCTTCATAATAAAGGTACAGCATGGGGCTGAATGGCTTAAGGGAAAATAAGGTAGAAATTTCTCTGTAGAGTTTTCTCCAAATGATTGAAAACATATTGACTTGGGGTCTCTAAGCTGAGACAAACAGAAGGGCAAGCACCCTTCTGTCTGCTCTGAACCTGAGGCAGCTCCACCAGGACTTCCTCTGCTCACCTGCAGGAGTGCAGGGCCTCAGGCCAGCTCGCAGGGACTTCTGCAGTCTTGCGCTTCCCTTGGAGGAGTGCAAAAACGCATTCCGACACGTCAAGCATACACAAAACAGGAAGCATGAGGGTGTGAAGGTGTTTTCACCAAATCAATCAGCACACTGACTTTTCCATAATGCCTCCTGTGAACACATCTTCCAGCGTTCAGTAGGATGTAGAGATACACCTCAAGAATCTCACAAGCAGTAAGAACTATCAGCTATTGTTAAGCATCTATTAAATTCTATACTATTTTCCTATAAGGGATATACTGTTTTGAGCTGAGCAGCTTGAATTTCATTTCATCACTCAGCCTGAGGCCAGGGGAGTGCAGGAGTGATCTGTCCATTATGTGTCTTGAAGTCATTATAACAACCATTACCAATTTCTGAGGCAGTTTTATTTAATGGCATCCATCACAGCTCCGCATCACTTCACAGGTACTGTCTCGGCACAGCACTCACACAGGCAGGATAACCGAACCATCAGACTCCAAAGGGCAGTAGTAACTTCTGCCCTGCAGCAGTGATTAGCACCAGAAAGGTCAAGGTTTAAAATGAGGTTTTGCTGTTTCACTTCATATGAGCAATTTTGGACTAATAGCTGTCCTGTCTCTTATTAGTGCTGAGTAGTAAGTCATACTACAAAAGCCCTGCAAGGCACACCTGACAGTGATTTCATTTTTTACTACTAATACCTTCAGGCACTCTCCTTGAGCTGGCACAGGAATATTATTTACATTACAGTTAGAAAGTAGATAGACACTGCATTTTGATTGGTTTTGTGTACTGTATTTCTAGGATTCGCAATTTGCACTCAGCCAAGTGGTTGAATACCCATGAGATTCTTATTACTAAATACAGAGTGATCTAGACAAATGTTACTGTTCTAATAATTTGTACTTCTCAAAGGCATCAGCCATGCAGCCGCAGATCAACAATTTCAAGGTAGACGTAGAAGACTGCTTTCATGCTTTCCAATTTGCACGTTTAAAACAGTAAAAAAAAAAAAACAAAAAAACAACCTTCCTTGTAGTTAACAAAGGAGATGCTCAATTTACTGCCGATGTTTTTGGAAGTTGACATTTGCAATTCATTGCATTCAAATCAAAATGTAAAGGATGGCCTTGTGACTTTTAGCAGAGAGGTTTCCAGCACTACCAGCAGGAATATCTTTCCACTCTAAATAACCACTGCCACTTGCACCAGTAGGCTCGATTCTGACTTCATCCGGATGCGTGGGAGTTTATGCATGAGCTCCTGATTATGCCTAGATTTTTCACTTCAAGCAGAGAACGTGTGCACCTCCGTATCATCAGATAGTAGCAGTCCCTGTAATTATCTTGTCTCCTTCAATTTTTTTTCCTTACGCTTTCCAAAGATTATTCTCCCTCTCAGAAATTATTACACCCAGGAAGATGACATTCATTAAATACAGTGAGGCAATGCTAATATCAAGGACAGGGAAGGAAAAGGGGTTGAGCTTTTATCCTTTTCATTCAAGAAAGCAGAATGAAATTATTTTTATTGTAATCCTGGAATAGGAAGAGATCAGTCTAAAGTTTTAAATTCTATAAGTCTCCAAATTACTACTTTTTCCACAGACTTTTCGAGTTTATCTTTAAGATTTTAAATTTCTTCACTGAATGAAAATTTATCTGCGTCTTCCAAGAAGAAACACGATTCTTGGGCTAAACAAGTACCTATGTAATACCCACTCAATGCATTCAAATATCCAGTGAGACAATTCCTACTTCTCCCCTTTTCCATTTGCATTTAAGTAGTCTGGTATTTCACTGGAGAGAAAATTACATTTAAAAGGATATAACCTGTATTAGTTATACTTTTGTGAGCAGAAAACTAGAATTACTAAAATAATTACACAAAAGCTTGAGAAGCCAAGAGACACAAACAACAAAGGCCAAAGCTGAACGCACGCATCAAAGTTCTTTGACTCTTTAAGACCTACTCAATATTATCTGCAACTTTGGAAGTGATGTTATTCCTCTGTAAGTCCAATAGCTGCATTAAACTGATAACACGTCTCTATATCTTAGGGAAAAGTAATAAACCCTGCTGTGAAACACTACTTCCGTAGTATCCTGGAGGAAAGATAACTTTTTACACAAACTCATTTTTCATTTCCACAGCATTGTCTTCTCTCTCAAACAGGATATAAGATGATTCCACAGACAACTTAAAAAAATGAGTGTTTATCCAAGCTCACCCTTTACACAAAAGCTGCCCATCTCACGAAATGAATAAAAATAGAAATGCATTATATTCCACCAGAAAGACAACACTAGAGATCAGCAGAGCTAAACTATTCCAAGTTCTTTTCAAGGCAGAGACACCACCTCCCATCAGTTAAAAGGACAGTCTGGTTGAGAAATAACGGTTTTATGGGTCACTTTTATTCCCACTTTTCCTGTAGCAAAATAAGTAATTTGAAACACCATTAACTACATCATAAGAACTTAGGAATGGTGATTTTCCACCTCTTCCTAAACCAGTTGCCTTTGCACTGCCATTCAGACATCACTTTCTTACTGTATTTTCTCCACCTCCTCTAGAGGCACTTGGAGAAAACTCTGTAAGAGGGTTGTAATAAAAGATACAGGCATCGGCTTCCATGTGGCAGGGAAACCTTCAGCGCAGACTAGACCCTCCAGCCCTGTTAATGCTGGGAGCATTGCTGAGGTCCACAAGGACAACCGTTTACTGTGCTTCTACAACTTCCTTCTAATTTAATTTCCCATTGAAGATGTCTTTGAAAGATTAGCACTATTGTAATATGTCATTATAATCCTATTGGAACAGAACAGCTCAGAATTTATTGCCATCAGCAGTGTAATTCCAAAGTTAATGCTGGGATGGAAGGGAAGCGGAGGTGCTCAGCCCCACAGCCCATCCAAACCTCTGCTCCAGCAGTGAGGGACACAGCAGACTTGGTTTGGGCTCCAACAGAAGCAATAAATAAGGTCTCCTCTCTGGCCCAGCAATACTCGCCATCTTCTGCTCGGCACTTGGAGTTCCCCCCGAAAGCAGGGTCTGCCGTACTGCCTGCACATGGGGCACACATGCCCTTGGCTTTGCTACAGACCCTTGTCAGCCCAGGGCATGCGCTGCATGCATACACCTGCATGCTCCTAGCAAGACATTCATTTCTCCAACTGCAGCTACTCCCTAACCGTCCTTAGCAATGCTGACGTGACTTTAATGCTGGCCAACCAGCAGGCATTCTATCGATTAGAATTTTAATTATAACTTTAGGACTCCTTTCCGGCACAGTGCTACAGACTCTGACCCTAATTTAACAAAGCCACTTTGAGCCATACAACAAACAGCTCCTGCCACAGGGCTGCTCACAGTCTGAGCTGTTAGAACATGCTCGAGGGCAATTCTACGCTGATGAGTTTAACTTACTCATTAGTCGGTCACCCACTGGCACCATTCAAGATAAGTTCCTGGCCCCTATTCTGCTTGGCAACCTCATCTCCTGCTCACTTATGGCCACTAGACCTGGAATTTCAAAGTCTTATGGAATTTTCAATCACTCTAAAGACAGTTTTTAGAAACAACATATAAACTTCAGAACAAGGTAAGACGTGACATGACTGGGAAGGATCAGACTCATTCAGCCTGGCAGCTGCTTCAGATGAATACCCCAATGACTTGGGAAGGGTCCACAGCTCCCCTAGGACAGCTGATGGTGAGTAGGTATGTGTCAAGGAGTTTTAGATGGACATAATGAAATATCAATACCTTTCAAGCCTTTATTATCCATAAATACATACTTAAATTGCAATTATTTAAGGTGGGTTTGGGGGTTTTTGTTTGTTTGTTTTAAGCAAATGATGCCGTGAAAAGCCAAAAATCAGAACTCGGGAAGCTTCACAAGAATATCCAAACATAGCATTAAAAACATACTTTAATTCTCTTCATAAACTGAAAAGAGGAAGGGGAAACATCACAAACTAATCCTGTTTTAAGGGGGGGTTGGGGAGGAATGTTTGGGAGCTTGTGTGGGGTTGGTTTGTTTGCTTTGTTGGGGGAAGGGGGTTGGTGGTTTTGGTTTTGTTTGTTTTTTAACTAAAACAGAAATAAGTTTGAGGGTTTGGCTTGGTTTTTAGAATATGGCAAAAACAAAGAGACTTCCTCTTTTCCGAGAACTCACACAGCAAGATCAACTGCAAAAAAACACCCCTACAAATTGGCACAAATTTGTGAAATTATTCAGTCAGCTTAAATCTGCCTTTTCCTCTTTTATTTTAGCAGGAGTGAGGGGTGGGCAAAGATCACTGTAACGTATCTATCTTAACTACAACTTTGATATCAATCCTAAAAAGTCACTGACCTTCTCGCAGCCTTATCTCCTCTCTGTGTCAAGCCCTACCATTAATTGTCACTTGTCTCTAGGGCTGCAAGACTGAGACATGAGCTATCCTTAGCAATGGGTCACTACCACTGTGATATTTCCACCAAAACTATCTATAGTACCTATGAATACCTAATTATGCTTCTTTTAAATTAGTATTTAGCAAGTATAAAAACAGTAGTGCAAACAAAACCAGAGCAGACTAGAAACAAAGGAAGACTAAGGTGGGGGGCTTCAGGCATCTCCCTCTCCCCCCAAAAAAACCCACAAAGAAAACAAACTCAGAAAACAAGTCTGTGAGCAGCTTTTCCTAAATTCTGTATTGACAAAGCAAGATCATCTCATCACCTTGTTTTCAATGCAGCTGCAGGCAAAAAGGACCGGAGCTGAATAGTTTCTATGTGATTCCCTGTTGTTATCTCTTTCAGTTCAGTTTGTCTGCAGGGACATGGTGCCTCCTGCTTTTGTTGTGCCTGGTACGAGCGAGTGATCATCTTCCCCTATCCTCGCTTAGAGAAATCAGCTCACCCAAAGGAATATGTGATTGTCCATATTGGCGTATGGATGGCAGGTCAATAGAGTCACATTGCAGTTTTCACCTGATAGCTCCAGGTCATGACCGCATCCGAAAGGAAAAAACAAACAAATAAAAAAAAAAAAAAACCACCACACCAAACCACAAACCTGCATCATACACCTCCTACATGTGAGATGATGAATGATGCAACTAGTGGGAAGTTCCCATGCAACTCCTACAGAGGTCATCTTAAAAGCTAGTTGATGAGCCTGGGCTTCACTTTTCTTAACCTCCACAAATAGGATTGTTTGCATTTGCTACTATTCATTCCCAGTAAAATTTATCCAGCCTTTATTTAAATATACCACTATTATTTTACTCTGTTCTTTGTCTCCAGTTGCTAAAAACAACTCAGAGGCAAATAGGGTAGCGGGAATGGCACTGCCACGTGATAAGGTTGAATGGTTATTTCTCTGTCCAAGCGGATTTCAGGCCAGGGGGATTTGTTCATTCCTCCCACACCATCCCCAGTAATCAGCCAGCTCGAGTGAGTGCGCTTGTTTGGCTGCAATGACAGTGCCCAGATCCCAAAGGTGCAGATTAAGTCACCAGAGCTACACAAGCTGACTGCTGCATGAGGAAGCAAAACGATAAATAACCACACCTGAGTGACTGCTACAGGCTCCAGACTGGGAAAAGATGGGATCGTGCGTGCAGCGCTGCCCTGCTCGGTGGGCAGAGCCTGCTGCCACTGCATGCTGGGTTTGGTCCAGCACAGCAGGAGAGCAGAAGGTGCCCAACAACGCTCTCGCCTGGCACAGGGCCCTGCCACTGCTGCCAGTTTGGAGACTGGGGAAGCAGGGGGAGGTCATTTAGGCAGCCTGTATCTGTCAGACTGATTATCAGGGCAATCCCACACAGTAAGTGAGGGAAACAGGGAAGAGGAGGGATTTAAAAGAAATTTCCAGAGCGAAGACAGTGAGGTCCCAGATTAATCACTTGAATCACTCAATTCTAAAGAAGGGAGAGACTAGTGACTGCATAAAGCCAAGACTTGACTCAGACACTCCTTACACCTCAGAAAACCCTTGGTTAAGTTTCTGCTGTGACTGGTTCAAGCCAGAGGTTTGAACATGGGTCTCGCACAATCCAGTGAGCAATATAATCCCCAGCTATCACTGCCTGGCAGGGACAGGACTCTTAGATCTGCACTACTTTTATAAATAAATGTTTACTGCATGCAAGATACAAAGATAAGTCATGACATATAGCCAGTATACGACAGACCACAAGGTTCAGTGTCCCTCCCACAAAGTTTTAGTCTACTTACACGAAGAACAGCTCCAGCTGCAGAGGTTGAGACCAGACCCCCAGAGAGTTCCGAAGCACAGCCACGATGTCCATTTGAGGGCTGCCCTGCTGCTGGTGCAGGGCAGGAACTTATCTTACTTCAAAACTCCATCATCAATTTGAGAACAGTATCCAAACCTTTTTTTTTTTCCCCCCCAAAAAAAACCTATCACATTCTTGTGGAAGTTTTACACTTTGTCATATCAGTGCTTTTGGGAAGGAAGAACATTCGCCACAATGCTTCACCCCAGCTTGAGCTCAAGTTTTATGGCAGAACTGCAAGAGGACCTCTACCTCTTTACACAGGAGATCACTCTGAAAATAGACTGCAGTGAAACATTTTACATTAATAAGATCATCCAAGTTCACCTTTCTGTCAGGTCTTCTAACTCACTACTTTGTAAGACACCGATGTGTGTCACGGGGCAGTCAGCAGAACTTGAGCCAATGGTTCAAGTTTAAAAACTGACAGGAATCAGGTTATAGTTACATAAGAGCCAGGACAGATTAAGATGGGGGGGAATAAAAGTCCAATTCCACAATTTGTTACTATATAAACAGAATTTTTTGTACATCATGAGCAAGTTATTTTCCTCATGACTCTTGCCAGTATCTATTTGCTGTGCATTTACTTTCCATTACCAACAACACAGGAAGCAGGCTACAAAAATAGTTTCTCTAAGTCACTGATTTTAAAGGGGTTTTAAAGCAGAGAAAATTGCTTTGGAATACACCACACACAGAGATACAAACTTTCAGCTGCAGCTAAAACATAATAAACCACTACCAGACTAGGGGTAGAAGCACAAGTTTTCTTGGTTACCAAAAAACACAGACCTAGGTAGCAACAGGTATTTTTGTCATCTTCCTTAAGCCTGTTTTCACATCAGAAAGACCATTTGCCCATCCTGCTTCCATTTCAATAACAGCACACAAGCTTTTGGTTTTTGTTTGCTATGCTTGCAGTGCTGAGTTAAGTTCTCATAGTCAACTCCTATTTTTCACCATTGCACCAAAATGCGAGTCAGGCCAAGCTTATCAAAACCCTGCCCGTCTCATCATGAATTCTGGAATCCCTGTACAAAGTCCAGCGCCATACTTGCAACATCGGGAAGTCCAATTCAATCATTAAAGAGAAGTGACGGAGGGTACATCCTCTCCTGTTTCATTTCTTTTTCATGCCATCAGACACCTTCCTTCGCTCCAGGTGAAGAGAATACTAATGCTGTTTCTAATTGTTGTTTTGTGTATTAAAAATATAATACTAAGTTATAATACTAAAATATAATACTAAATATCATAGCAGCTACATATTCCTAATCATCAATATGACAATATATCTTTAGACTCAAACTTCCTGAGCAAAAGCAGCTATGTAGGCCACCCAAAGTTAGGTAGACATACCAAAAAAAAATCCAACGAGTGTTCAGTTGCCATGCTGTTGTTAAAGAGGTAAGAGGCAGCCCTTTATAAGAACAGAACACAGCACAAGTATAAGTGGTATTTTTTTTCCTCCCAAAGAGAAAGGATAAAAAAAGAACAAAATTCCTCACTGTAATTACAAACAAGTTGAATAAGCAGCAGGAATGTGGTGACAGAGTGAGGACCAGGAAGGTCCCGTCAGTAAATTATTTCTTATTTTCAACATCGGTTTTAAGCGCCATTTCAAAATTATGTAATGGTAATCCTGAAACAAACATCAGTAAACACAGTTAAGCCAGTTATTAAAGCAGTCAGTAATGTCACATCAATAGCAGTCCTCATCTCGTCGACAGAACTCCCAACTCAAAGCAGACACTTTGTTGTTGTTAAATTAACGCTTCTGGTACTAATTTGTTTTCTTCATGTCGTTATGGATAAATTAGCACATTTCATACACATTCCCTAATAAATCAGAGCTTAACATGGAAGAACTGTATGACAGTGTGATTCAGAGAAGAGGGATGTTGTCTGAACCCATTTCAGAAAAAGTACACTGATGAGTAAGCACTGATGTAGTCACTTTCTTGCCGCATGTGAAACAAATGAAGAACTGGAAGCACATACTGCCAGTCTGCTTTCACAGCAGGAACAGAGTCCATCTACAGGCCAAAACATCCTTATTTGTTTGAAAAAGTACATAACAAAAATATGGTATGGTTTTATTTGAACATAAGCGAGCATCAGTGTGATACGTACCTCCCAAACATAGCAGCGTAGTAGCAAATCTTGAAGGAATGGTCAACTTGTTGCCAAAAAGTCTTAATCAAAAAGGTATCAGAGAAAAAACTAATAAAAATATCTAGAGGAAGAATTGATAGAGAGCTCACATCCTTCACAGAATGCCAAGAGATAGCTAGTTTACAGCAGGACAATACAAAGAGGAAGAGTTTCCAAAATCTCCCCAAGGTTTTGGGAAGTCAGATATGTTGAATTGCTTTCTCTGAAGGTACTGCTGAGATAGAGTCCTGAGATTCATGAGATGATACGGTATGAAAAATATATACACTTGCAAGCTACCCTATGCTCAAAACCCGAGTCAATCACATATGGAAGCAATATTCCTCTTTTACACTATGTGAACTGGTTTTCCTATTGTATAGGGGAGTTTTGCTTTATTTGTTTACTGTCAAGGAGATAGTGAAACCCAGCTGGTTGTTTTTCCTCTTATTAAAAAGTAACACTGAGGAAATGGGAAAACCTCTGAATACTGGAGATAAAAATTATCTCTTTCAGCCCATTTTCCAGATCGCATACAAGTACAGCTTGGCTCAGTTTCTTTTACACAACCCCAAAAGTTTCAGCTGAGTATTCTTCTTAACCAAGCACCACTGACCACATGCATGTCCTGCAGGATGCAGACTCACGTAACAGGGTGGTCTGTCCTACATATAACTTGAAGGAGCATGGAAGGGCCATCATGGATATAAATGGAACAACCCTGTTTGGACAAGACACCCCACAAATATCAACATAGAGATTAGGGTGCAAAATGGCCCTTGATGCACTTGGGGAGCTTGAATCATTTTCTGCCTTGGAGGCAAAATCCTCCCTTCCAATCTCTTGCCCTGGACAGAGATGTATGTGCTGCAGACTTCAGATATACTGTATACATTCATGCATGTAATCTGCATCTCAGATAACTCACCCTTTTACAAATACTGCTCCTGAACAGAAGTCCTCAGATATCAATTATAATAGGAGAAACAGTAATTTGGAGAAATAGCATTAATGTATGTGGAACAGTCTGTGACCAAAACCAGCAGGATGAAGTGTATTTGTGTGCTAGAAAGTGATTCTAGCAGTCTCAAGAAATAAGGGCACTGGGAATTTGTGACACTCCCCAGTATGTGTCTCTTCTAGTGGCTTCACTACCCATGTTGCAGGCTGCTCTTTGCTCCTCTTCAAGCAGCTGCTCACCGCAGAGTCCACGTCATAGGCAGCACTGTGTCGTTACCAAGACATAAGCTTTCCTGCTGCCTACCTGAAGCCCCATGTTTACTTTTCACAAGCAAAATGGACATGCAGAAAAGGTTATGTCCACCTCTGTTTTAATGCATTCTTAGTTGACAGACGAGTTCTAAGCTTCAGTTTTTGCCAAGACCTTTCTCACACAGTCCAGAAACCGAAACCAATACAGCTGCAAGACAGGACATAATTGTGTGCAAACGTGACCTGATGTAGATCAGTAACCATGCAGTTCAGGGCAATTAATTTCTAGCTCTTGCCATATTCAAGTACTAAGTCTGCCTTAGAATTACTTATTATCATATTAGCAGCCCTGGCAACCAACTGTTCCAAATGATAGCTTATCAGATACGCATTTTTACCCTTTAGGTTGATTTTGCTTATAAACAGACCACAAAAGAGTGTTGTATGAAGGTAAACCTTCTGCATAAGGATAACACAATCGATTTCATTTTAAAGCATACCTTCACCTCTACCAACTGTAGAACAAAATTTTAAATAAATATATGCTATGAAATGAAAAAGAAGAGCAGCCTACCATGAAAAAAGGAGAACTCGACATGATAAGAGAGAAATACGTATAAATGCCAGCCAAGAGGTCGTGCTAACAAACAGCTTTGAGACAAGTTTGAAGTAGTCATTAAAAAGTGATGAGCTAGGACACACCTGGTTCCACGGACTTGCACGCAGAGCCATTCGTGTAAAACTTTGGCAATCCCTCACTTCCCCAGAAACAAAGGATACACGCAATGCCTGCACGTATATAAGACAGTAGTTCACCAAGATTCCTGCAACGGAGCCTAGCACTAGGGCAGTTAGTGCCGAAAAATCATCTGTGAAACACGGCTGTACCAGCGTGACAAACCCTAACATCGCTTCCTTCCAGAGGGCTGAGGAAAACGACCCAATAAACTCGCCCTCCACAGCTGCGGTGCGCCCAAGGCAGAAACTTTACACTTTCTCTTTTCTCTGCCCTCCATGAAACTTAGCAAAACAATCCAAACCAACCATGACCAGACTGCTTGAGTATGTCAAATGGGTAAAATATGTCCCACTAAAAAACACATTGGAGTGTGGTGGTGATAAAAAAAAAAAAAAACCACCAAACAAACAAACAACTCTCCAATAGGCTTACAGGTAAAATACCACACTGAAAAACCTGGCTACTAACTCAACAGCCTCTGCTGGAAATATATGATAGCCATAACACTTAGAACAGACAGAATCATACTGAAAAGGAGGAAAAAAAAGCCAGTGGCTATTTCCAGTCTGCCTGGAAAGCACACAACACAACCTCCAGCTGTTTAAATTCAGCACCACATCCCTCGTGCTGCCTGATGCAATACCTTACGTAAAAACAGCACTGCAATACAACGAACAGCCCCCTGGGCAGGGCAGGCAGAAGGGATAAAATGCTGCATCAGACAGCACATGCCCCTTGTTAGTGCTGCTGGGACTGCAGAGAACAGCCTCTGACAGCAGCCTCGGTGCCTGCACCACACTAGAGAGGCAGGATTATTTGAACAAGCGCCTTTTCCTCTCAGAGAAAATACCAGCCAAAAGCTTTTGGGGATGGGGGGAGGTTGGAGAGAAAAAGGGCAACTCTCTGGGGAGAACAGACAGACCTTTGTGCCTGCTCCCTTTCGCAGGGGTGGGGGGAACCCAAACCACGCATGAAAAAAACCACCCCTATTCTTCTTATTTGAAAAAGATATATTCTGCGGTAACAAGGACAGCTCGTCTCTCTTACAGGCAGATAGAACGTGCAGGATCAGTGTAGTCCGTCACACGTGACCTTTTCAGCTTCGTGATTTTTTGGTGTCCAGGAGTACTGAGACTGGCAGAGGAAGATGCAGGGAGAGCCCAGCTAACCCCAGGACAGTGGATATCTGGGAGAAACTCCTGCCAATGCTTCTGGAAAGGCCAAAACCGGGAGACAGCTCCACCCAGGAAAGCAACACACTGCCTCTCCTTCCCATTCGAGGTGCGCTGACAAACAGCAAGGAGGGTCTGATGAAGCTGTTCAGCTCAAGGCTAGGAAACCACGTAGAAAAGAAGCTGGTTGTGAGGGAGCAGTTCAGGGCTGCAGCTGATCGTTAGCAGCACAGACCTCAAACCGCCAACGAGCTCCCGCTTGTTATGAAATTGGTTGGCCTCATACATATAGCACCAAGAAGAAACACTGGATGCCCGGCCTTCCGAAGCAGACAAGGCTTCAGGCTTCCAGAGTTATACTTGAAACGACAACACAAGAGCAGCCATATGGGGTTAGGTCAAATATCCATCCTTCCTGTGTCCTAACACTGGCCATAAGCAGAGGCCACAGGGAACTTAGAACAGGATGAAAATGGATAATGCTTCCCCCAGTTCTCCCTCAATCACTGAGATCCTGACCCAGGCATTTAGTTTTTTCTGTCTTCACAAGAGGACATGACTGTCCAGTCCAGACCCGAGGGGTTGGTAGGAGTTTAGCATACCTAGTGGCTATCACCAACAGGAGCTTCAGGTACTTTTATCCAAAAGCAAATCTCTGCAGAAATAGAGGAGACTTGGCGTTGTGAAACCTCACTCTGCCTTGCCATGGACAGCCAGAAGAAACTTCCCCTCTGTTTTATTTGCTCAGATGCAGAATTGTCTGAGGAGGTACAGGGCATCTCTTTTCAGATCACCCAACTCTTCTACGCGTTCCAGATCAGCCCTGTGAGATGAGGAAGGCATGGGGAAAGCAAACACCACCTGCAGAGCTCTGCGAGCAGCAGCTGATGGTGACAGACTGCGTCCCTGCGCTTCCACGCAGCACCCCTCTCACAGCCAGGCTCCAAGCAGAGCACGCTCGGTGATTAAAGACTGCACTGCTGACTGTCGTCAGAGTTATAACCACTACACCTCACTGAATGCCTCTTTTTTTTTTTTTTTATCCTGTCAAGTCATTTCAGCAGTTTACAAGGTACAATCCAGGGGAGAAGGCAGTTAAACTATAAAGCTAATTTGGCTGAGAACACAAGACACTTGCTTTATCCTCACAGAAGGCAGCAAATACTTGCTTTGTTCAGTTTAATTGATAGTAGGTTCTACACACTGCAGATATAAGTGACTTTCACAGACTTGGCTTAGCACCTAGAACAAAGAGAAATCTGAAAGTAGAAAGCCATGTTATTTGTGAAACAGCATTGCATCCTGTATTCATAATCTGTGTGTTACGTCCATACATCAATGAGAAGGGTTCATCAATAAGCAGCCTTAGCTCCAAGTTTCTGGGGGTTTTTTGTTGGTGGGTTTTTTTTAATTGTTTTTGGGTTTTGGTGGGGGTTTTGTTGGTTTGTTTTTTGGGGTTTTGGGGTTTTCTTGGTTTGGTGGGGTTTTTTGTTTTGTTTTGTTTTTTAATTTTTATTTTTTAGTATTTACTTATGTTCACAATGGTCTCATAACAGTATAATTCCTTAGGATAAAATGTTAGGGTTTCAGGAGAAGGCCTGAAGTCGTTTTTGTATTTGTTTGCCTAACCTATACAGTTGGCCTATACCGTAACAACTGTCAGAGGTTTTGCTGTCCTGTACCACTGCAAATATAGCAGGAGAACTCCACTCCTGCAGAGTTTTCACTTTTCCAATAAATTAAGCGTGAAAGACTATGCTTGTACCATGCAGAGTGTTTCACCTGCATCAGCCTCCCACTGCTTGATCTAGAGAACTTCGCATCCTAACCATAAACCTCCCACCTACAGTAGAGCAAGATTTAAAGGAAATGCGTCAAGAACTTTTCTCAGACTTAAGAACTTAAAGAGGAATTCACACATAGAGAAGAAACCTAGAAAACTGCAGCCTAGCTTGCAGACATATCACTAAATTCTGTATGACAAAACATTGGGGGGGGGGGCACTATGAATTTCCATCCTTTCTCATAAAAGGTGAAACTGACTTCTTACTTTCTAATTATTATGCAGCTACAAAACAGTAGTCAGGTCATGGGTACAGTATCACTAAATACGAGAAAAATCTATAATGACCAGTTTAGTCATCACCCCAGAAAAACAAACAGGCTTAAAATTGAAGCAGAGGAAATTCAGATTATAGACTACAGAGTAAAAAAAGGCACACTGAGCGCTGTGCCAAATTAACAAAAAACAAAACCAAAAGAGAGGCTTTGTAAATGCTCAGAGCACAAGGAGATTACTGCAAGGGCTGATCCAAAAACTGTGCCACCCAGTTCATCGTGAGGCAGGGAGAGACCAGATGGACCAACAGAAGATGTTCAATCAGATGGTCCCAAACAATTATACAGTCCATGGTTTAAAACATACCAGAAGTGGTAGAGATCATCTTGCTTCTATTCCCATCTGTTCCTGGCTCACTCGGACAAAGAAGCTTCAGAACCTCTGTCCAAAGGGAAGTGCTGCTGTTCCCAGGCATACAGAAAGCACCAGGTAATAAATCCTGCAAGCTTTGAGCTCACCTCCACAAAGTACTTTGAAATATGTCAGAATTCTTGAAATAGAAACTTTACAGATATAAATTCACAAGGTTTTGGTATTGTAACAGCATTACAGCCAAAGCCAGTTGTGGCTGGAATCCACACCCTCGAGGTAAGCATGCCTCTCATGGGACACTCTGAAGAGACAGAGAAAATTAGTCGCTAGAATTGGTGGTTGGCAAACATTCCTCTTCCAAACAAAATCACGGCTACGCTGATTCTCCTACAGCTTTTAGTGGCCATATTGTGCTCCACTCCCATCTTCCACTGCTTATCAGACATAAGCAGCAGTACTCTTGCTACTAATCCAGCTAACCTGGACTCCCTACACTACTGAGAGTCTGGAACTAACACCCATAAACATACCAGGGCTCTAACACATACACAACATGGCTTGTTTCTTACTGCAGACCACAGCTTCTCCTCAGCATACAACCTCCCTTCCATAAACTTTAGCTGTCGGCATTCAGTACAGAACATAAAAAGGTTACAGCCCTCTGCTCTAAGGAGCGAGTTGCTGGAAGGGAAATGCAAAAGGAAAGAGATCAGAAAAGAAGCGTCAGGACCATCGTCCTGTAAAGCTGCCTGCATCAACTCAAGTTGGGTCAGACAGAGAGCAGTCAGCTTTATCCAAATGGATTGCACGTGGACAGAGCGCGTAAGAGAATGGTTACCCATATGGAAACAGTTACCTTTTCTCTTATGTCCCCAAAGTCCCAGACCACTGGGGATGCAGCCTGTAATCAATTCCCATGCAAGTGGGATATTTGTTCAAGGAGAGTGTTGGTATCATGAACAGGAATTGTGTTTTGCTATATTGAGGGAGGCCATCATCTTTAGAGACGGACCTTGTTCGCCATACAGACATCCAACAATACATCCAGTAAGGGTTTCTCCTTGATTTTTAAAGGACTTGTGTTTCTCTTTCCCATCTCCTGCATTCTGAATTCCCTTCTCTGCAGCAGTTACTGTGACCAGGCTATTTGCAGTGCTACGTGATCCATTCCTCCAGCTTTACTGTCCTACTTCCTCGCAGACTGAGCTCCCTGACCTGCGACTGAGCCTTCCACTATGATCAGCTTCATCAGGGTTCCCTCCGCCTCGCTGTCTAATGAGCTTAGAAAAATTCTGAACATCTTGTCAGGGCTTCACTTTAAGAGATTATTTTTCCTTAACTGAGATGGGCAGGAGGCAGTAGCTCCAGAGCTGCCCTTCCGATGCCAAGGCTGAGCTGCAGACTTCAAAAGGTTGGGGTGGTTCCCCCTCCCCTTCCATTTTTACTGTTCTCTTTGACATTTTGGAGTTCAGAGGGCTCCATACACAGGCAAGAGAAATAATTTCTCACTTGGCCAGCTGAAGGCTCCTGAAGACAACAACAAATTAACAGTAATGGATTACAAGAAGTAAACTGGGTTTTGCTCATCTGCAGCCACGCTCTGCCCCCAAGGGACAATTTTTATAAATACAATGTTGTTGTTATTCAAATGTTTTCCCTCAAATCTAGACTCTCACCTCTTTATCAGTGGCAGGTACTGTTGTCAAAGTAAATGTAAATGAGCCATCACGATAATCCACGGAGCAAAGAGCAGACTGGAAGGCTCAAGATTGTCAAGCTATCTGCATTTCTGTTGTAAACTGCTTGCACCACAGCTCCAAAGCAGGCCTTACGTAATCTATAAGTTTCCTATTCATCTTCATAAAATTCTAATTTACACAGCAATAGTGTAAAGTCAGTTAAACACAAGAATGATTTTATAGGTTTCCAGAGAGCTGATGCCATTTGGGACCAGTGTACTCCATTTATGCATTATGTCTGAAAAAAACAGTCAGATACAAATCACAAAGAAACATAGTGAGTGTTTTACGAGTTCGTAAATCTAAGCCTATGGATACGCAGGGACCAAAATTTGTATCTTTAAGCACCATAATTTATGGACACAAAAGGATTCATTTTAACTTTACAATATTTAGAATATGAGCAAAACATGCTGCAGCAGAAGCAGATATATGATGCACTAAAACGGCACCAACTAAAAATATTTTATTATTGTTGCTCCATTGCACAAGTTCAAAGGCAGTGGTCTAAGCTTGTAACAGTGCGCATCAATAAGAGAAACGCTGCGAGAACGACACATAGCACACGTGCAGTGCCTAACATATGCTCTAGTTTGGCTGATCATTACATAAGGGGTTTTTTTTCCCTCTCCCCTTTTCTTCTCCATCAAGAAGGATCAGGAGGAACGAATGCGCAAGAAAGGGTCCTGATTCACAGCTGGTTAAATGCAATGTTAGATTCTTTATAACTGTACATTCCTCTGCTGCCTATCAACGCAGGTGCTGCTCAAATGCATAACGGCAGAAGTTTAATCAGCATTTATCCACAGCATGCAAGTAGACAGAGCAGCAAGGCTAATGAGCTTTAACAAAATTTTTAAAAAGGTACAGCCTGGACACAACTTTGATTTTTTTTTTAGCCAAATTTTATCCCTGCTTCCCAGCTACATCTGTCTATTCTGCAGCAAAGCATCTCCATGTGCCAGCAGCTGAAAGCTATGTCAGCCATGCTTCAGTGGGGCAGAAAAGTACCTTCTGTTTAAAGAAACGGGACGTAAGAGTAACCTTAACAGGCAAAATCTAACACTACACTGCCCACCAGCTTCTGGGGTGACATGTATGATTATGCACTTGGAAACGCAGTGAATTACGGTAAAGGCTCGGGTACACAGGATTCCCCACGCACGTGCACCTGCACACCCACACCCACTGAGAGGAGGCACCACCCGCCGTTTAGCATCAGTTTAGAGGAGATTCACGCTACGGCCAGCATACAGGGCCACTTCTGGCACAAATATGGTAGATCCCTGGCTAAACAGAGCAAAAGCACATACCTAACATGAAGATGTAACAGCCATAGAAAGCTCTCAGTGCATCAGGTGGATGCTTAGGTGCTCTGCTGACTTTGGTTTAAACCCTGACCCAGTTTCAAACTCAAAGACACTGAGAACACAGAAAACATGTTCAAGGCCTCACCAGGCACCAGAGCAAGCAATCAACCCTGTACATCTCTCACCTCGGCCTTTGCCCCAAGCCCATTCTACTCTTCACAAATGCTAATACTGCCTCATAAGCTTACTTTGAGGAAAGATCAAAAACAAATAACGTGTAATCACGGAATCCATCGATCGGAAGCCATCCTTATTCAGCACTGCAGCGCTTGGAGTCACAAACACCCTGTACCCAAGGCACAGCTACAGGTCTTCTGGGTCTGAGCTGAGCTCCACCAAAACACACAGAAACATCCTTCCTATAGATCAACAAGCTGAAGCACAAGGTGTTCTCACAAGCAGGTATTAGATCCATTTTGTAAATAAGCAAAGCGAGACACAGATGAGTCCATACTCATCTCAATGGTACCTCAAGTAGCACTTTCAGCCCTGACTCCCAGCTGCTTGCTCTGGTCTTCCAGTGCAATAAAGCACAAGCGCAAAGTCAGTTTCAAGTAAGCAAAACACAGGGTAGACACGTGGCTGTCCTTAGCTGGGACCAATTAGCAAAGGCCCACTAGCTCTGTAATGGTTGGGGCTGTGCCACAACTGGTAATCTTCCCTTTAAATAGAAGAACACAGGTATGATCTGGATAGTTCCAGCTGTTTCCCTCCTACTTCCCATCCTTCCATCTTTCTCCCACACAGACACCCACATTGCCACTATTTTTGCTCAGTTTTAAGAGGTCATTCACATTTTCCTTACTATCACTTTCATTGCAATGCCTAATTAACAATACTTAGACAGTAAGAGTAGCTTTTACAGAAGAAAGCTTTCCATCAGTAGATCAGCAAGCGTTAGACAGAGGATGATGCAGACTGCCATCCAGGAGAATAGAGCGGCTCATGCACCATCCAGCAAACAGCCAGACTAGGTATAGAAACCTGGTATTCCCAGTGCCCTATGTACTGTGTTCTCAGGCTGCTCTCCCAGTAAAGTAGCAGCTTGCTTTCCGTTCTCGCAAATTAGACTATCATAGGATGCGATAAAGAGCTTTCTCCACAACGCAAACCCATTCCAGTCACTGCCGTTGTACGTTCTGGTCCAGGCCTCCATTAAGTTTGAAAAAGCAATTCACATAAGAAGCTTAAGGGCTAGTTTAGGACTGAAAACAAAGATGTAATACGGAGCAAATGCTAAAATAAACTACAGTTGGGATCTTAAATCTAAGAGAAAAAACACACACAAAAAATAAGCTTAAGGTGAAAGAAAACATACCTATATATTCCAAATACCAACATATACAGTTATAAACACGTTTTAGCATTTGTCCAATGAAGTGGGCAGCCAAACATTAACAACTGCCCTTACTATTTCAAGTGCAATCTCACTTTCAGGAGCAACGTATTACAGAAATTTTGTGCAGCACATTCAAAACTACTGTAGTTAAAATTACATGTTTAGATTCAGTTATCAGACCCTGATGAGTCATAGCCCTCACTTGGCATTTATTTAGGAAAAAAAAAAAAATCTTGGAAGCCTCTAGTGCCACAAAGAAAATTCAAAGGGAGGGTGAATTCAAGCATTTGAAAAAAAATGAGAGGTGCATTAATCAGCAGGTTCAACCTCCCAACGGCAGGAAAAAAATTTATTGCTTGTCTCGGGCATCCTTCAATCTGACCTGCAAAGCAAGCAAATTTAAAGTAACATCCAGTACCTTACTGAGGCTCACAGGCTGTGAGCCAAAACAGCCTCCATTATTTGCATTTCCCACACACATATAGACAAGTGTCTTAACCACATCAAGGTCATTCAATACCAAGACCATTAAATTAAGTTTTCCTCTAAAATGAGGCCTCATTATTGAGACTAATTAAAGGATGACAAAACCTTGTGAACAGTTCCAGTCCTCAGCAACGGCTTATTCATGACTAGAGCATTCTTTAGAAATGAAGTTGATTAAAATTATTAAAAGTTATTTTAGTCTCTGTGTTAAAGGTCTCCTGACTATCAACACTAGAACTGTATAAAATTGCTATGATACATGATTTTTCTATTTGCGCTTTCACCACATGCTTTTTATTGATCTTCTGGACTCACTAGCTCCCTAATTTTGGCAATTATCCATCCATGTTTGGAAATCACAGTATATGGGAAAAAGGCATGATGTAACGCTCCATTTTATCCCAGGAACATTGATTCCACGGGAGCAGGCTGTACCACTTACAGGAGCTTATTCCTGCCATTAGCATTTTAGATTTCTGGTCCAGATATGTCAAAACCTTGTTCAGTGGTTCTCAGGGCTAAAACAGAAACGAGCTCATTCCTTAGTGGCTCGTACCGTCAGTATTACCTAGGCAGCACCAGACACACAAGCAGTGCTTTGTGAACTCACCCCGGATCTGAATCTCCATTCCAAAGTGCCTGATAAAGTTAGCAGAGGAGCACAGATAATGGAAAGAATATAAAAAGGCCTGCACTCCTCTTCAGACAGACCTCTGTGGGTCTTAGACCTCAGGGAGAAACTTCTGATATCCTACTTGCAGTCTCTATGTGGAATAGAAACTGTTCCACTTTCTCCTCTTATCCATGGCTCCATGTAAATAAACATCTCCCATGAGCTTCCCCTTGTCCTCTGAATCTCCCTGCCATCCATTACACACAATGCAGAGATTTGTGTTGTGTTTGAAATGAGATTGAGAGCCCTAGACCATAAAATCATTTTCAAGACACAAAAAGCTAAGAAACTGTCATTACTTAGGTAAGCACTCAGGGTCTTATGAGTTTCTTCCATTTCAGTGCAAGAATGGATTATATGCGAGAACTTTCTTTTGGTGCCATTGCAATCAACAAAGAACCTACAAAATCTCGTTTGCCTGAACACAGCAAGCGAGAATAACCAGCTCCTTCCTAGCTCAGTCGTCTCGCTCAGTCTTTGCCACGAGCCCCATGCCCCAGAAAAGTTCCAGCTCTACCTCCTCCCAGGGCTGTGCTCACCACCCTGAGCTTCCTCATCGTTAGCTTCACTCACGCAGGCAGAACTCAGTCCCCAGGCTGCTGCCATCAATCCTCTCAGTCTAATTTAATTAGTCTTGCTGTATATGCCCCCAGGCCTAAAACAGTAACTTCCTACCATTTCCACCATCACATGTAGGGTGAAATGGCCTCATCCATTCAGGCTGAAGCAGCAAGGGCTATCATGTCCATCTGCTGTAACCAGGTCTTTGAGAGGTGACTACAATTAACACCTTCTTCCTGCAGACCAGATGTTGTTATCGCCAGCAGGACTACTGCTTATTGCTTCTCAGCAGGAAACACAGGTGAAACATCCACGTAGCTCACGAGAGTGTTTCCACACTATGTGCACAGGGAAGCTAAAAGCAGCTGAAAATCTTGCAAGACAACCAATAATAAAAGATTTCATGCTGAATTTCTCAGACCCATTCCGAGGGGGTGGATGTGGTCTGTTTTCCATAATTAGACACTCCCATTGCCTGATCAAGAACCCAGGGATAAATCAATTTAATACTTGGAAATTAAAGTTTTCACAAGAAATTGCATCGAGTAATAGCAATGGGGTTCTTAAGTACTAAGCCTGCCAGCAAGCAGGCAAAATGCTGGAGAAAGGAAACTAATCCAGAGCAGCCGGCACAGGGATATTGAAGAACAGCATGCCCAGACCTTTGTAAGGCACATATACTGCGGTGACTATTTGGAAAAAGGTGCAAAGCTTCTAAAAAGAGATTTTTTTCACTTGCTCTCCTTGAGGGGACATGGTTCCAAGAATGAAAAGAGACTTCTTAGGGCTCTGAAGAATGTGGGAAAACCTATCTAACCACCTTCTAGCGTGTGGAAATTAAATTGATAAATTTGCCACCCAGAATACTTTTTATATAACGCACGTTGCTGGAACAGGCTCCTTTACTTCATCTTTTTCTTTTCTTCTGCTCTGCTGGGTCTCTCCCAACCTCACATAAACCTTTCTCTCTGCCTGTCCCTAGGCTTTACTTCTTTTGATGAACTTCCATCTCTTTGCCTAACACTGACCTGTCTTTCCCTCCTTGGAGAAAAACATCCCATAGAGGTAAAATAGAAAGAAGCAAAAAGAACGAAGAAAAACAGGAAAAAAGGAAGGACAGTAATGGGTTGTCACTGTAAAAAAATGTATTTACCCCATTCTCCATGCCCTACATCAAAAAGTCACTCAAAATCCAAGTCATCAATCATTCCTCCATTATTCTAAAACATATTATAATCCACTCATATGCTTTGGCAATTTTAAGATTAAAGTTACACTGTCAAGACATTTTTATAGCTTTTTTTTTTTTTTTAACTCATGTTTTAATACCCTCTCACTGGGCTTGAAAAGCAAATGTCTTTCCCTATTGATTCTGTTCTTTCCCTTTGGCAAACATTGATTTTTTTTTTTTCCTCCGAGTTACAAATAAATCAAAAATTAACATGTCTGTTCTGTTCCATGACAACAGTTTCTCCGTACCAGTTGTGGCCCCCCTCTCAGCTTGCCAAAAACTTCATCATTCATGACTCAGTACTATAAAGGGTGACTAAGCACCCTTCACAAAGCTACTTTTGCCACAAAGACTGAACAAACAAACCATCTGAGAGGGTACCATAAAAGATATTAGCTAGTATTTGCTTCAGTTAAAAATCTGATTGTCTAAAGGACAAAGAAGTCTTTTTAAAAACCTATGTGAGCTCCCAAGAAGTGGCAATACAACCTAGGAGAGCAGTACACCATCTGGTTTGCCAAGCCTTACTTGAGACTGTTCATGATCTTAAACATTAAGACTGATCTTAGTCATGTTCTTATACTCAAGCATACAGAAGCGTCACGCTGATCTCGACTGCTGTATGTGGAACAGAAGGAATGCATTGAACAGAAGTATATACATATTCATATACATACATAGTTACGCTAGGGTCCCATCCCCACCTCTGAAGTGACTGCAGCCACCCAGTCCTGTGGTCACCTGAATAAACCCCAGGACATTACAAGAAAACAATCCCACAATGCTTGTCCTTGCTGTGGTTGCCCACCAGAAACAACATAAGTCTTTGGACAAGAAGAAAGGGTCAAACTAGAACTCCTATAGTTCCTCTTCTGTCATTCACCAGTTTGCCACCATTAGTTTTCTACCTTTGTTAAGCAACTTGCTTTCTGGTTACCTAGGGATCTGCAGTACTTTGACATTGTGGGGATATAGCTAACAAGTGAGGAAGGTGATTAAATTGTCCAGGTATTTCTGAAGACTGAAAAGGCAGCAGAAATTCCCTACAAAAAAGCAAGGTGTTGTTTTGTCACTGATTGAATGCAATCTTTTAGACACCTGAGGAATCCAGGCAGATAAGACTTGGAAGAAAAGGAGTAAGAAAAGAAAGCAGACATTAATGACAAGCAAGAAAGGGTCTCTCCAAAGTATCTCAAAGATGCTCTTTACCACACACAAAAGCAATGATTTCCCCTAAAAGAGGCTAGGGGTTCAGCTCTTGAAAAGAGTAATTATACCCTGAACTTCTGAAGCGATCCCCATGGAAGTCAGAGGAGGGGAGGATCACAGCCAACAGAGCAGGTGTGAACTCACCACGAGCAACCATCAGAGGTGGTCTCCTTTGGAAGCATTTGTACAGACAGGTGGCAACTGTTGAAAATAAATCAGCGCACTGGGGTTTACACAGGTACGCAGGCAGACTAAGTCAAGCACAGGGCAATGCGGCGTAGGAGAGGAGCTGGAAGACTGCCAGGAAGAAGGAAAGATAAAAAAAAGAGTTAAGAATAAGATAACAAGCTTTCCAAAGAGGGAGTTCCTCTTGTTCCGAAGCAGATTGCTTACTGTGACCTAGGGCACCAGATAACTGCTTAAAAATAAGTTGCGTGCAGACACAGGGCAGTTCTGATGGCGATGCCAATGACACACTCTCACCCAATCTGAGGTGCTAAAGCTTTCCCACTTCACATGCAATAATTAAATATTCACTGGGACACTGAGACAGAGTGAGCATTGCTACACAAGGTGCTGTATTAGCAAGTGGGGGAAAGCCTGAGCTTTATACAAAAGCTGGGCTGGGGTGGACTGTCACGGACTAAGATGCAAGTTAGGTTCCTAACTATACAGCAGCATCAAGACCTCAGTACTTCTGGCCCTACCAGTAGGAAAGCAGAAATGAAGAGCCAAAGGAATTTCTTCACCCAAGGAAACACTGCTACCTCCACAGTTAGGCAGGAGCTGGGCAGGGATTTTAAAGCACTAAATTCTGGAATTGAGTGCCTAATGCAGCACTTTGATGCCCAAATCTCTTCACAGTTCTAGGTATTTAGGGGAGACCAACTCCATGTACTTTCAAGGTTAAAGTTAAAGCCCACAGGGATCACAGGATGTGTCCATCAGTCACTTTTAAGTAGGGAGATGAACTTTATCTGTTACAACCTCAAACAGCCAGAATCCTGTTAGAAATGCCACAGACACAGACTCACTCTATCTACTGTCTCCCTCAAACCATCTGTGGCTTGGTTCAGTATGGGAAACAGATCACATCCATCTGTAATTATCTGTAACTGTGTAAAAAGTACTGTTCTCACCTGGATAAGCACAAAGCGANGGGGGGGGGGGGGGAAGTGTTTTCACTGGTCACTGCATGAAATAATTTCTTTATCTTGAATAAATATGGTGCCAGACTGCCAAAGCATGTCTGCCAGGGAGCCTAGAATCCTTTCAGAAAATATTAGACAGGCACTCCCAGATGTTTATACAGCACTTCACACTGTCTCGAGGTCAGAGACTCAAAGCCAATACTAATGCTTTTCATATGACGAACAGGAAAAAAACAAACACAAATTGCTGGAGGGAATAAAAACAGTGCCAGCATCACTGGTCACTAGCTCGCCCGCTGTTAAGGAAGATGTACTCACGCATTTTGTGCTGCACTTTACCTCTCCCTGGGATTTCAGAGCATTTCGCTCCCTGGGGCAGCTAGGATTTTGAGATGTTTTACATCAGTATTTCCAGATTTTATTTTTTATTTCTTAGGTGCTCTTTCACCAAAACCAATATACTTTTCATCACCCACAGCAGCTCAGCTAGCAAATTCTTCACATAAGTAACCGCTGACAGGTATCCCTGAGAAACCAAGGAAGAAAACAAAGGTATGTGGAAAATGGGCTTGAAGTATTAGACAAACATACTAAAAGCTAGTGGAAAAAAGCCAACTAAACACTAGTTTGTGGCCTTCACTTTAGACACGGAGGATAAACAGTGTTCAACTGATGCCCCAATATTTCAGCAAATCAAAGATCTTCCTCATAAAACAATATGGCAGGTTTTACACAGACGTCAGTCCACAGGACAAAGTTCCACTTTTTAGACAAAAGTCCACTGCCTTTGCAACTACCTTTCTACTTCACAACAAGCACGTCCTTAACTCCGAGTAGTTACGCTATGAGTGGAAGTGCTGAAATTAAAGGACTGTACAAGGAATAAGGACGCTCAAGCAGAAGTTTGGACAGATGAGCAGAGCAGCCATGGTGAAAAGTAACAGCAAAGCCTGAGATGAGCTGGGTCTCGGGGCAGACTGATCTCGAGTGCAAGTAATTCCCCAAGTAATGCCTGCTTTGGAATTGCTCTGCATTGACTGCAAAGACCACATAATCCTCCTCTAAATTACACCAGGTTGGTTTGGAGCTTTATGTGAAAGCACATTCTTTGTGCATGTGTATCTCTGCCTCTCTGCCACAGTCACATGTAAACCTATTTGTTGATGGCAATCCACTTGGACAGGTCTTCAAGGTTACTAAATCCCTCAAATTTCATGAAAGATAGACAATCCAGTAGAGGAAACAAGATGTTATGGTGAATAGAGAGAGTAAGACATTAGTGTGAGCTCAGCCCTTATTAACCATCAAGAAACCTTCATAGGAAAGACTCATTTTGAGTGCCCTAATTGCAGAAAAAGCATCTCAAACTTTGCGGTTATTAGACATGAGAAATTCCACCTCTTATTCACATTTTTTTTTAATGCTGCTATGAATCCTCCAGAGCTCACTCTTAGTTATAAACTCAGTTAAAGCTCTTCCCATGACCAGAATATCCTCTCTCCCCAACTTATCCCCACTTTTTGGGAATTCTCTGATGTCTTATAAAGCTCTACCTCACTACTGTAGCTTTAGAATAATTTAGTTAAAAAGCCAATCAACCATGAGACACAAAGCCATAGGAAACGTTTTCATTAGTTCTGCTAGTCACAAAAGTACTTGTTTATTATTACAGAGGCAGCTGGAATATATTTGGTTTCTGCACAATGTCTCTCAAATTTTACTCTCAAAACCAAGAACAGCTGGGACATAAGATTACTGACAGTTGCCTGAAACATTATTAAAAAAAGGATAGCATCACAAGATAAAGCCCCAATCTGTCGAGGAAAAGCACACTGGGGTAAGGCAAGAAATCCGCCAAAAAGCAGGCTGTATTTTTGCAATCTTTACTGGCGGTCTAGAAAAAGAAATAAAGACATATTAATGAAAGCAGGTGATGAGAGCCAGGGGCATGCTGTCAACAACAGAAAAATCCAGAGGAATCTAACAGCAGAGCAAGGAAAACGCTGTGAGAAAATGTCCCAAGTTATCACTCGCATCTTAAGAGTGAACTCCCTTTAACCTGGCCCTCCACAATGTAGATATTAAATGGTTGAGCTTTGCATGCAAGACTACCTGTCTACACTCTGCTATCCGTATCTGAAGCAGCCTGTTCTATCGTGCAGTATAATAGGAGATAAGAGCTTTCCAACCACCCTTCCACAAGCCTGACGCATCAGCAATTTAACCAGGGCAGAGGGCAAACAGTAGCAAAAACTTTATTACCAGACAGTCAAAAATTGGCTCTGCAAGAACAAGCAAAGTCAATATAGAAAATAGCTCATCAAGGGTGAGAGACAGCCTGCATGAATGAATAGTCTTTCTAGAGAGGAGGATGATCCACTGCAAAGCCACCAGTCAGGACTTGCTTAATGCCCTGCTCCAACACAGATCTCTGCAAAGCACTGAACAAGTCATCTGGGCACATAGTCTTGCATCAGATACAGACATCTAACTCCCTTTCAAGTCAACTAAAATGAAGGAGTTGAGTACTTCAGAAGTTCTCTCTGTATTCAGATCCTCATCTGTGAAAGGGTCAGGTAATAAGGAGAGACTGCAGAAAGGACCAAGACATTCAGACTGACAGCAATAGATGGCTGGGGCTCACCGTACACTTGGGGCTCTGAGGTTTGGTGGAAGGGCTTTCCTAGCTTCTCTAGCAACACAGACACAAAGTGAACAGTGGAAGAACCTCTGGAGCAGATAAATTAAGAAAAGCAAGAGACACCACTTAATGCTGACATACATAAGCAACCTTGCAAGGAAAAAAGTGATTTTGCTGTTTCACTAGGGAAGATGTCTGAATTGAGAAATTCACATATACCACATTCCATCTCCAGGTAGATGATGCTTCTAGCAGTAGAAACTGGCCGTGTAAGAGACAAGGGATTATTACAGCTGAGGGGTTTTTTTCCCAGGGATCTAAAGGTATGTAACAACCCGAGGTGGCTACAAAAGGCTAACTGAGACAAGCCAAGTCTAAAGGGAACCACTTAGCAGTGATGAAATCTGTCAGGTAATATCATTGCTGTCATGTACAATAATAACCGACATGATCTAACTATCCTGAGGACAAACTAGCTGACTACTACTCAGCCAAACCTGAACTTCACCAAGAACACCGCTAGCAAGGAAATCATAGAATCATAAAATATTTCAAGTTGGAAGGGACCCATAAGGATCATCAAGTCCAACTCCCTGCTCCTCACAGGACTACCTAAAACTAAACCATATGACTAAAAGCATCACCCAGACACTCCTTGAACTCTGACAGGCTTGGTGCCGTGACCACTTCCGTGGGAAGCCTGTTCTAGTGACCAACCACCCTCTCAGTGAAGAGCCTTTTCCTAGTGTCCAGTCTGAACCTCCCCTGACTCAGCTTCATTCCGTTACCTCCATGTCCTGTCGCTGCTCACCAGAGAGAGATCAGCACCTCCCCCCTCCACTGACCCCCTGAGGAAGTTGAGACTGCGATGAGGGCACCCCTCAACCTTCTCTTCTCTGAGCTGAACAAGCCAAGTGACCTCAGCCGCTCCTCAGAAGTCCTGCCCTTGAGGCCTTTCACCATCTTGGCCACCCTCCTCTGGACACACTCTAACAGTTTGATGTCCCTCCTCTATTGAGGCACCCAAAACTGCACCCAGTACTCAAGGTGGGACCACACCAGTGTAGTGTAGAGTGGGACAATCACCTCCCTCAACCAGCTAGCTATGCTGTGCTTGATGCACCCCAGGACATGGTTGGCCCTTTTGGCTGCCAGGGCACACAGTTGACTCATTCAACTTGCCATCAACCCAAACCCCAGATCTCTTTCCACAGGGCTGCTCTCCAGCCTCTCATCCCCCAATTTCTACATATAACCAGGATTACCCCATCCCAGGTCGAGAATCCAGCACTTGCTCTTGTTAAATTTCATACAGTTGGTGATTGCCCAGCTCTCTAGCCTATCCAGCTCCCTCTGTAAGGCCTCTCTACCCTCAACGGAGTCCACAGCTCCTCCTAGTTTAGTATTGTTTGCAAACTTACTCAATGTGCATTTGATTCCTCCATCCAGATCATTTATAAAAACATTAAAGAGCATAGGCCCTAAAATTGAGCCCTGGGGAACCCCACTGGTGACTGGCTGCCAGCCTGATGCCACCTTCATAGTGAGATGAGTCCTCCAGCTCCGGGCCCCACTGAACACAGCTTTCTAGGAGCTTTTAGAAATCACCTGCACATCTTTCATCCCATGGTCAAGCTGTATTTCTGCCCATTGCTTCTGAATCTCACCTCTGACAGCAATGACTCAGTTTGCTTTTAATGGGCAAGTCAGCTTTGCCCAGCTCTACCTGTCTGCAAAGCCATGAGCCAGACAGAGAGCTCCACAGCACAGCTCCCACCTTAGAGGGGATAGGGAGAGGAGAGATCAGAGAGCAAAGAAAGTGGCATCAGTGGGCAATGAAGCATGACAGCTGAGCCCGCGTGAAGGTGGTGGGAGTGTGGAGGGAAGCATACCATGGCTTCCTGGAGCTTCACCTTCTCTCCCCAGCCACAGAAAATAGGCAGAAATACTGATTTGTTTGTTGCTTGGTGGGATTTGGGGAGGTTATTTAAGAAAAGTGAGGCCACCACATTATATTACATCTTGGTAGAATTACCTGAACTTAAAAAACAGCTTAGGAAAAATGTTTATTCTTATTACAACTGGGAAGTACAAGCTACTATTCATCTTCATCCAACAGAAGCTAACAGCTACAGTGCTTAAGTAGGGGGGCTGTTCTTCATACCATTTTCTTCTCTGAACAACAACAGTGTTGTTTTTCTCTGCCAAAATAGTAGAACAACAAATGATTTTTACAGGACTATCCTACAGAAAAAAAAAAAGCAGTAGGGAAAGGAAACACCTTGGACAATAAACATCTACAGCTCTCCTAAAAAACTGGGCAGCCTTGTGTCTACAGAGTCCCAACATCCCATACCTACAAATGAACTTTCTATTCCTATATCGTATGAGACAGAGGAAGCTATTGCTTCCCTTTTACAGATGAGAAATGAAGCAGTGACTTATTCCTAGAGGGACTGGTGAGACCTCATACCTGAAATGCATCTTGCTGCAGGGCAGTCTGGTAGGACTATGAAGAGCAGAGAAAAAATAAAGCCATCACTTTGAAAAATTCACTGCGCTCACAACAGTGGCATGGAATAACTCAGCAAGCCTGGGGACAGCGGGCAGAATGAGGCACACCTGAAAGAGAGAACTAGGAGGGACAGTGGTTGGGACCAGGAGCAGCTAAAACTTACAGATCCAGATTTTTGGACTTTTGCAGAACAGCAGCACTGGTTTTGCACAGAACTTAAGGCATCTCCTGCTCTGTCGTCCACAATCTACAGAAAAAAGGACTGCCAAATATTCCTACCGCTGAGTCATTCCTTCCACTACTAGTCACCAGGAATTCAAGCATCAGAAATTAAGGCTAGAAGCCCCTCTCATGCATTTAGCTCATCTTAAGACAGGAAAAGGATTCTGGACAGTAAAGTAGGGATTGCTTTTATGCCAATAAACCACATACCCTCCATTTGGGCAATAATAAATACTCCAGTTATGACTGCCCGAATGACTTTTGTAGCTTATGACCAGACCTTTATCCTTACTGAACAGAAAACACGATACCTCCCTCGCTGCTGGGCAAGCCATCTCATCCACAGCTCGCTCAGCTTCCAGATTCAAGTTACACAGAGGAAAGCAAAGTTAGTAAATAAAAAACAGTCTGTCAAAGTGTGTTGTCTCTGGTTTGGTTCAGTGTTTTTCTGCCTTCTCCTCCTTCCCCTGCTTCAGAGAAGACCAACAAGATTGCAGTTAAATTCTGTGTCTTTCAGACAAAGAGGAAACTTAATTGCAGTCTTCAGGAGACTGAATTTCTATTGAATGAGATAATGAAGCATAACCAATTGCATTTCAGTGCGAGGGCTCAGAAGGCAATTTGCTAAGAAGCAGAGGAGTGGAGCAATCTCCTCAGCGGAGTGATTCACTGAAACACAGCAACTGGCAGACAGAGACAATCAGCCCCAGATAGAAGAGTTTCACGGATGACAGTAAGAGGAGCTTGTAAAAGGCTCCATCTCAGGTAAACTGGGAAAGACATATCACCACTGACCAGCTAATTAATAAAAATTATTACTAGAATTAGCAATGTACATGTATAAGACCTTCCCTATAAACACCGAAGCAAAAGTATTTATTGTTAACATAAAACCACTGAATTAGTCATGCAGTCTTCTAAGTAACCCCCCACTGTCAGCAGTGCCTGGATTCAACAAAACAAGATGCTGCTCAGGACAGAAATGTATAACTCTAGCCCTGAATAAATGGATTCTTAAAATGCGTACTAAATCACTACACAATAACTAGCGTTATATCACAGGAAGCCTCGTTTTCTACTGCTAGAAAAGACCAGCTGAACAGCTTTATTTTTCAGTGTATTTTTGGAATGTGCTTCTATGAGCTTAAATGATGGTGTTGAGTCATAAGCTCTGGGATTCATCTATTCAGCCCATGCTCAGGTATCTGGAATGCAAAAGGCTGGGAAAGAGATATGAGCTTTTGGTTCTTTACCAACTCAGTATGTCCTATATTCCACCAAGTATTTCCCTCCTCCAAAAGCAACTTACAGAATAACTTAAGCAATCTATAGAGATACCTCTATCTTATGTATTGCTGCACAAACACCTGACATACTGGAAAATCCAAACTGAGCTCTGCAAAGTTATCTGATCTCCCACAGAAAACCAATTCTTTTATCATTGGTGAAGGAAATACAGTTCATTCAACAGAGTCAACTCCAAGTTGTGAGAATTCAGTGGCTCTATCACTCAGGATCTCATGCCCACTTAAATACCAGATGAGCCAAATGTTTGGGAACAAAATCAAGAGCAGAACCAGCACTGACAAACTTCTATGAGCTTGTAAAGAACCAGCCAACCTACCACCTAAATGAGATGGCTGTCAGTTCAGGAATACCCACCACATTTAGGTTCATCTGACCCTACCCGCCTCTTCCCCCCCCCAAAAAAAAGTTCCTTGGCTGAAAGTAGAGTGGACTACAGGAGAAAGAATTCACATTCTTCTAGACAACTGTAGACAGTGCCGGGTTGCATAACCCTCTCAAAACAGCAGGGTGGGAAGAAGAGCAGAAAGGAAGAACTGACTACATTTTCTGTCCTTCTCTGTACTGATTTTTTTTCAGACACTTGCTTGTACAAGACAGAATTTGACAGAGCAAAGTCTTCTCCAGATTATGTCAGCCTGAGGAGTTCCTGGCTGAGATTTAAATTAGGGAAGAAATCGTACAGCCTGCGTCTCAGCTGTGAGACCTCAAACACAACGTCCGTCATCCAGCAAAGACACATAAAATGGAATCTCAGTTAGCGAATGTCAGGAAGAAAGGGCTTGGGATTTGTAGCAAAAGCCAATTAAACAGTTCCCATCTCGATGCTCTGAGCATCTGAGATTGCAGCCAGAGGAGAGTGTCTAGCCACGTCCCCCTAAGACAAAATGCATGAAGCAAAGTATTCTATTACTCTAACTTCACGGAAAGGGGACTTGAATTAACACTCCTAGATACTGGTAACCCTGGATTAAGATGTACAGAAGTTCACAATTCATTCCTAACCAATTAAACAGCTAAATCAAGACCTTAAACCAAGAACTACATATCTCAATAATCCTGGGTTCTGGGGAGTTTCTGTTACAGATCTTGGCTGTTTTAGCTGTACAGATTTAGTACAGAGTAGCTACAAAAGAACAAAAGACGGAGAAAGACCACACAGTGCTGTCATTAGCAAGTTCCCAAGCAATTCAGTTCCTCTGCTCTTTTTAGACAGTGCTGTTTTCAAGACAGAACAGAGTTTCTGGACAGCATTATTTTATAATGTTAAAGTGTTGGGTTTTTTTTAATGAATTAGAAAAACAGAACTTATGGTCACTAATACTTTTGCACACTACAAGGGGTAACTAACATCACAGACTGTGCAATGCCATGTGCTTGCGGTAACGTTTGTGGGGATAGAAATGTGCCAAATTCCAGTGTCATGGGTGAAAAGTGACATTAACAAGGATTGAGGGTTTGTATCTTTGCACACATGCCTCATCCACAAACAGTGCAAATACTTAACATGTTGCTGCCTTGGCACAAAAGCCTACCTTTGCCCTGCAAGTGGCCACGGGCCAAAGTCAGCTTTCAAATGCCCTCCAGCGCTGGCATAAGCGTGCTTCCACCGAAATAAATGGGAATTTCCTCACTGAGCTAATGAGAGGAGACCCTGGCCGACGCCAGTCCCATCTGAACTGAGTATAATCCACCATTCTAACAAAGTAGAAAATTAATTCATACACAAAACAAACGAGTATTCAGCGCAGCTGTACATGATACTAAGTCCAGTAGCATTATCAGCTTTATAACAGTCTTGAGCAGAGAAAACAGCATTCTTGCAGGTCTATACTGAATCTGAACAGGCAAATGGCACATTATCTATTACCAGCCTCTGAGCCACCCAGTCCCTTAACGGATCCCTCTAAGTTTTTTCATTTCTCAAAGATCTCAGCTATTGTTTATGTGTCATCCCCATCCACCAAAACACTAGTCTGCTTCCCCCAGCTTTGACCGAGAATGTTGCAACTTCTAATATCCCTTCTCCGAGACCATTTTCTAATTGGATGGCTCACTCCCCAGCATAATCATTTTACAGGGAACCAAAGCATGATTTAAATCTGCCAGGTTCCTTAAGACGTATTAAAGAATCTCTATGTTCCCAGAGGGTCAAAAAATCTTAAACTGTTGATTGCTGAGAGTATTTACAATAGGCAGAAGACTGCAGTTTGTTTGCTTTGTACCACGTATTCTTTCCCTAGGCATCCTCTTTTGGCCACAGGGACAGACTCTGTGCTCAATGGAAAATAAGACCTGTGTGGAAGTATTTATGTTCCACAATGGATCAGAAATGAAAGGTAACACGTACATGTTCACTTATATTACTGGTCTCATGCAATAACCAGGCGCACCCCATATTTCATCTTTCCAATCTGTTCATAGATGCTATATTTTCAATGCATCAAAGTAATCGAGACAGAATTGTCACATACTAATATAAACCTAAATGATAATTTAAGATTACACAAGGCAAGAATCAGAAAATAGTATTAAAGCTGTAAACTTGCCCAAACCAGTTACTTGTTTCTCCTTCCAGTGAAATTAATATAACAGTTCATCAACAGTATTCAGGAAAAAAAAAAAAAAATATATATATATCAGCATGATTATTCCCTTTCTCCATTTTCAAATTTTCTTTAGCTAAACAGGTAGTGAAAAGCAAAGTCAAATCTGTCCAAAGATCTCTAGGAAATCTCCTCTATAAGAAATGCCATGCAATACTTGTCAACTCTCACCGTTTCACAGCCAATAACTGCTTCAGCAAGAAATTGTCGATCATGCAACGTCATCATTTCATCCTGGCCAAGTTCCTTTCGCTGCCTTATCTCCAACTGCTGAACCTGCTTCACCTTTTCAGAATCTATTTATATCAAATGCCAGCAAGGTAGCAGGGATTGTCAGCTCCCACCTGAGCGGGACACAGCTCTGCAGAGTCAGAGAGGATGTGATTTTAGCAATACGAAAGGAAAATAGCTTTCTTTTTCCAGAAGAAAAAGCAACAAGAAACCCTTCATATTAATGGGTAAACCAAAGCAAGGAATAGTTGTTTATGCGAGGGAATGATACATCCAGGGAATACTTTTGCTAACAGCACTACAAGGAAGCTTTAAGATGGTGAGTGCGCTGCAGCAAGCCTGTATATATACAGCATGGGCCCAGGCCAGACCAAGCTTTTTTATTCCTCTTATCAGTGAAAATTAATGGTTAAGGGGAAGGAGGGGGACGTCAGCTAAGGGGATTGTTTTTCCCCAACATACTAAAGGGGAAGCTGTGTTAATACTTCCAATAACCTGAAGGCAGAGGACACAGCAGTACCCACACAATCTCTCCCCTCAGGTTTGTGCCAGGCCAACTTAGTTTCCCTCAGAGAGTGCCCTGACTCAGTTCCCCTTCTGATACTGTCTATTTGAGGAAAATCAGGAAAGCCTCCGAATGGACCAAAGCTCTAGCAGCTGTAGCCAGCCCCTTGCTCTGAACAGCGTGATCCCCGCCAGTGCCTCTCCCCACGTTGCAGCTTTGGCAGGCTACTCCCCGTCCCATCCCTTCCCATCCTTGGGCTCCAGACACAGAAGGGAGCTGTCACCCACCTGGTTTTACCCAAACAATGGTCCTACCCCTTCCTAGGTCCCCCACCTGAGCTATCATATGGACTGGTTACAGCAGCAACCCATGAATGGCCACAAGCTCCTCTTAAAATGATCTTGCCCTCTTTTGTACGTTTCATTCTTGAGAAAGAACATTTTATCCCTTTCTTGCATCACCCATATCCATTAGATACGAGTCCCTCTTTCACAAAGCTGTTTTGCCTTAGAAGTTTGTCTTTCCTACCCCTACCTAAGCACAGTGATGAAGGTCCATTTGTTATTATTTATGTGCTTTAAATACAGTTGAATACATGCTAAGTAATTGGTTAAACGCAATAAGAAAATACACCTGATCAAAGCCTCAGTATCAACAACCAGAAAGTAGGAGTGAAAGTTAACTGCCATAAAGTATCCAGCAGATTACAGCCTTATTGCTCCAACATGACATAGATATATTTTTCACCCTCACCCACTCCTATGAGCATGAAGCACATTGCGCTGCAGAACTTGCGCCAGCAGCCAGGACGATGGTAACGTTTTCTTCTCAGCTGTATTATCCATTTACAAAACTGTTGCTTGATAAACTGGGTTAAACAAGAACTTAAAACGTACTTATAGGACATATTTTGGCCTGTGGTGTGCAGTGAATTGAGATAAAAAGTCCTCTATTATGCTTAGTGATGGCATCTTAGTGATGTCCTTATCTTAGTGATGACATTCAAAAGAAATTAAAACACAGTCCAACATAAGAATGTAAATACCAAAAATCTAATTCTGCTTTACAACAGCTTCGCCTGGATAAAAACAAATCTCACGATTATGAAACTGACCCCAAGGCAGCAGAGAACATACGTGTTTCTTGTGCTACATTAGGAGCATCCTTAAGGGATGCTCCTATCTGATGCCTTACAGATGGCTTATTCCCATAGCAGGAATGCTCCTATGGGAAGAACAGCAAGTCAAACCTTCTCAGGGGATGCAACCAAAAAATGCCCACATTGGACTTTTCAAAATCAGAGCACACAAAGAGCATAAATACCTAATGGATACTGCATTAGCAAGTGAAACACCCTGGACTAGCCAGCAAGATTGTCCTCTCTAAATCATCCATCTGCAAAACATGCTTTGTCCCACTCAAGCCAGACAATGCAATTTTGAAGTGGCTGGTAAAGAATCAACCTTTGGCCGAGCAACGCTCTTGGTGAAAACCCCTAGAGGAGACAGACCCAGATCCTGGGCAGCAAGAAGTAACAGGCAGATGTGTGGTGAACAAAACAAGTGTTTTGCTAATGCAAGAGTCACTGATGAACTCTAAATCAGCAAAAGAAGCTGCTCCCGAGAGCTTTACTGTATAGCATGGACCAGGAAAACCACTCTGCATCTGTGCACACCCTCCCTCACCTCGCAGATCTGGCACCATAAGCAGCAGGAGCTCAGCTCTCTTCCAGCACATTGCAGCTCCGTTACTCTAGATCTGAGCTAGGTATTGAAGAATATTTAAACTGCTCTTGGATCCAGCACAGACATGATGCCAGGAAGCTCTATCAGGAAACAGTTTTGAAGCATGGTCTGCTCAGTCATTAGGGGATTTCAAACTTTTTCGCTATTTAAACCAAACAGTAGCAGTTTAATCTTGAAATTCAAAACCAGGCAGCTTTACCTCCCAAAGAGAAAAGTCGCTAAGGACCCCATTCCTTAGCAAATCATTCAATACATATACTAATATTGTTTCCCTCTCCTTCCTACTGTCCAACAACTTTGCTGCCCAATTTTAGTAGAGTTATCGTTACATTGATTTTCCATTCCTTTGTGTTTGTCTTCATGGGCCGCAGAGTTAATAATAGTAACAAAAATAAGCAGATGATCTGCCTATTCCACTTGTATTCTACTAAAATCCATCAGAATTTATGAATTTGTGAGCTGTAATTGGCTACAAAAACATGGGGAGAAAACACTGATATGCAGTGTTAATTTTTCTTGTCCTAGAAAACAGCAACTGCACTGCAAGTAAGCAAATAATTCTAGGGAAATATCTCCTGCATTAACAAGAAAGATTCACTACCTTATTACTAACAATCCCAAAGCATAATTCATGTTAATGTTCACATATCTGCCAGGAATATTCAGTTATTCTTTAATAAAAAAAAAAAGAGTCAGTCAGCTGCTCCTGCTTTTCTCCCTAATTATGAAAAATGCGGTCCTTCTAATTTTGAATTGTAATAAAAGCACCGCCCGGGGCTGTTCTTGTTCCTCTCTTTCTACCCATGAATTGCCCTTGAACAAATGCAAGGTAGCTAATGCATCAACTTGTGAAAAATCTTCACAGGTAAGTACTTAGAGAACACAACTGTACGTGTCCTTGAGGCATACCATAACGTCGCGTTTCAATGAGAAATCTATGTTTGCAACCTTCGCTGATGAGGCAGTATAATGCGTTTTAGTACACATTCTGCCCTCGTCACTCCCCCTTAGTATCAACAGGAAACACTCACTACAGATATTCTACTAACATTTCATATATTCTACTAACATTTCACACATTCTAAAGCATTTCACTTTTCCATACATGCTGCAGTGTGTTAGGGGAACATCCAAAGACTGCAGTCAGTCTTATCACAGCCCCCGCTGTTGGAAAAGCTCTCTTTATATTAAGTGACTTATAAAGTACAGACAGCTTCACACTGCTGCTGCTTTGCACTGGGCAGAGCTTCACATTTGGCATTTATCTATACCACCACAAACCACAGCACTGGCCTGAAAGATTGATGAGTTTTACATCCGTGACTGAACATCACTGTCTTTTCTCCATCAAAAGCTAAAAGTAAGTTTTACAGGCATTTACTTCAAGAGGACTAAAGTTTACTCTAAATTCGAGCTAATTACACTTCACAGCACTTTCATTCAGTGAATCTGAAGGCTTCTTAAAAGTCTTGGGCCTGATACTGAAGTTGTCTGCATAAAGAACCATTACTGCCACGAGGGACAGTTCAAAGCAGGGAACACACCCTTGAAGTGAACATCCAGCAGGTCACCACAGCCACCAGTGAAACGCAGCTGTATTGGGGATAGATGGGATGAAGAAGGGACAGAGACATGCATGGCATGCAATTGCCAACACAAAGAAGAGGAAGAAAAGAAAGAAAAAATGAAGAACGTTGTATTTGTATTTAATTGCACAGAGAAGTAATTTCACTATTCACAGAGGATAAAGTATCTGTTCTTGTAAGACCTGCTGTGCCAGGTTAATAAGCCACAAGTGGGCAAAACCTCTTGCCTCACAGCTGTTCCATCATCCTGTGCTGCCTTGCACAGTGGTAGGAAAACTATTCCAGGGGAAAGCTCATCCCAAACCAATATGCCAGAGCCCAGGAAAATATCCAGGGGATGTCCACTTGATACAACGTAGGTCCAAGTGGGCCAAAGCATATACAATCACATTGATGCATCGCTGAGTCCAAGTTCTCTAGATTCTTGCCAAAAAACATTTGTTCAGCCTCTTACCAGAATTTGTTAGTGCAGCTTCAGCACGGTACCTGCCACAGCCATATAACTTTTGGTTGGCACAAAGCCCAGAGGAGCTCCCATCCAGCGCAGGTTTCTCCCTCACAGTACATTTATCAGCACAGTTTTCACGTCATAAAAACAATTTCTAAGTTCGTGTTGCTTTAACTTCACCTCATATTTCAGTGACCCAGAAGATACGCTCTGCTAAGCTGGAGAGGCAAGTCTCATCTTCCTCATTCCTTCCACAAGGATTTTTCCCTCTGCAACACGACTGTGATATTCACCCCTGGCAGTCACATGAAGCTGCTCGCTTCACCTACAGAAAAGTCTCCAGGCAGAGTGACAGGAAGAACATGTCGTTTAGTCTCAACGCTATCATCTAAGGAAAAAGAGGCACCTGAAGAGCCATCCCTTTCTGCAATAAGGTGATTATTTCTACAGGGGCTCAAATACAAGTGCTCAACCGGGATGACCCTGCTTCTTTTGCCAAATCACAGCCTAGGACAGCATAAGCTTCAGGCACTCCGAGAGATCTGGATTTTTGCTTATGTTTGATTTTGGCTCGTTTCAGACATAGGTTCATGCTCCCAGAAGCAGGTAATTTCACAAGCCCTTCTACCAGATAGTAAGTAAATACATTATGGTTCTGCATGAAGGAACTGCAATATATACTGAAAATCAATGCCCGCATAATTCTGAGGGCAAGAACTTCAGGATGTAATTTTACTTCAATATCTTATGTATTTACATGCTCTCACTGGGTACCAATAAAAGCTTAACAGCATTCAGTTTGAATACAGCTCTGCTATGGGTATGTACATTTGACAAGAAGCGTGCTATTAAAGCAGCTTTGATCGATTCACTGCATGGCCTATCCCTATTTTCTATTTAGGGAACAAAGACTGGAGTCATAATCATAGAAAGTTATGGTCAACAGCTTTGAAAATACAACCAGCTGTGGGATACCAGGCGAGAAGCCTGTGGCTGGCTCAGGAAAGCAGCACCTCTGAAAAGCCACTGGATTCTCCCCTTTCTGTTCTGTCTTGTAAGAGTAGTCAGTCCCCATGATGGTGTTGGCCTGTTGGACCACAGCAAGGACGCTTGAAGGGGCCCCCCAGATAAACAGCGCTAGGGTTTCCATGCAGTAGAGAAGAAAAAGACCAAGTCAAGCAAGTGCAGAAGGGCAGAGAAGAGCAGCAGGGTCCTGAGCAATGCTCAGGGTGCGACGCAGGAGCACACAGACCGTGCTGCCCAGCAGCTCTGCGAGATCAAAACCAGGGACAGCACTACAGACAGTCAAGCAGCAGCCAGCTTGAACAGCCCTCTGTGCCCCCACAAACATCCCTTGGTGAAAGGTGTATTACAACACACACAGTTTTACTGTATATGTTTCACAACAGGGAACGCGAAGCTCAGTTTCCCTGTCTAGTGTTACATGTAAGCAGCTGAGGTCAGTCATTTTTCCCAGGAAGCATTTGCTTGATATATCTTTTATTTCAAATCAGATTCAAAAGCTTTGTCTTCAGCTTCAAAGACACTAAAGAAGCAGCATAAGATTATGTACACAGCTTACGCAGCTTACAAGAGGCTATGTACCTGTCAGCCATCATTCACAGCCGATGCTAGTTTAGATGCAGTAGTGAAAATATCTCAGGGAAGGCTGGAAGAATGAAAAGCAATCTCTGCAGATACATATTGCCTGCAAATCAGTGTGCCAGTCAGACTTACGGAGAGAGACTTAACATCTCTATAATGAAAGGCGGTCCAATTTTGATATTCACAGACTTCAAAATTAAGCTCACCTGATGAAATATCACCAGCAGGGCTATTAACCAGGACATCCGAGTTTTGTATTGGTTTCTTTGGGGTTTGGGGGATTTGTTTCTTTGTTTTGCTTTTAAGTCTGAAGTTAAATAAGGCCTGGAAATTTCTGATGGGTTTTACTGTGACAAACTGAAGACTGATGCAAAATCTCGTGTCTTTTCACTGCAACTGATACAAGAACCACAGCACACTACTGGGTTACAGCCCAGTTTTGCACAATAACATGCAACATCTGGAATGTGCCGTGACTTATGCCAGAGGATATTGCACAGAATTTATCCATAAAACCCTGAAATAAAATGTTTGTTTTACAAAAATTCTTTAACAGGTCAATATTTTTTTAGAAGCTTTGGTTAAAAATAAATCATTTTCTTTAAAATGACAAACTGTGACTATCTTTCACATTCTTCTAACAGAAAACAACTGCTGCCACCTTGTAAAAGTTTTGCACATAAGCCTTTGAAATCTCCCTGTTTGGCATCCTCTGAACACCAGGCAATTTTAAATATCTCATCAACTAGGAAATACAGGTGGCAAAAGAGGGTTGATTGAGAACAGAGATTGAACTGTAACTCTGAACGGTTTCTCCTGCGAAGGAGACAGAAGAACAAATTGCAATACAGTTCACATGAGTGAAGCTGTATAATTGCAAAATGCAATCTCTCTCCATGGATGAGAACAAACTTTCCCCTATCAATATTTATAAGCTTGGTATTTCAGAATCTCATTAGAACATGTCTGATATCTCACAGGTTGTGTAGAAAATAAAAAATAACGGCATATTTGCCATGGCTTCCGACAAATGCCAGCTTCTTTCTAAACAAACACCATCCTGCATCCGCTACCCTGTGCTCACTGAATGCTCCATCTGATGTTCTGCTTTAGGGAGTGTTTGTTGCTGTGTGTAGCAGAGCATGTCACAGTAAAGTTTATGCTTGGAAAAAAGTCAAGCCTGCCTAACATATGTTGTTCTCCAATCTAGTAGAAATAAATATTTTAGTTACTTCCCCTCTTCTACAGTCAGGCTGATGTTTTTCTTCTGCTTGTAGCCCCAGTCTTTTCCTTTGGGCCTCTTTCTCATTTACACAATTTGATAAAAGAAACAGACTCTTCCAAATAACTTTGCTTTGGATGAAGAGCTTGGTTAGCATTTCCTCCCCTTTAGTGCAAGATCTCCAAAGCCACCAAGGAGACATTTTAAAAAAAAAAACAAAAAAGGCAGTTGAAACAAGCATCCAAACATTTGTGCAACTGGAAAAAAACAAATTTTCTTCTAATCCATAGTAGCTTCAGAGGCAGACAACAGATTCCTGCATGGGAAGTGTACACAAGTGTATGCATGCCTTTGCACATACAAATCAACAGTGCAGGATCAAAACAACCTGCCTTACATACTCGCATTAGTTCAAGTGCAAATATAATGATCCAATAACACGCACAAGCAACAGTCTTGCACAAGCAACAGGTCTTCACCCTTTATTATTCTCTTTATAACAAAACCATTTTTAAAGCTCATTTTGAGCCGTAAGAGCGACACCAACAGAGACTAGATTAAAGCCACTAAAATTCTGAAAATCCTGCATTATTAAGGTAGATATATCAACAGAAACAGCACCCAAAGATACGTATCTGTATGTCATCACTCTTCCTTGAGCAGATCAGAATGAAAGCGAGCATTGCACATAATTCAAGATGAGGATACGGCCCAGCGTGTTAAAACCTGGGCAGGAACTGTAATGAGAATAAGGGAGCTCTTATAATAAAAAAGTCTTTACAACAAAAACTTCCCTGTTGAACTACTCCACTGTTAAAACATAAATCTTGACACAGCTTTACATTTTCAAGTTCAATCTAAAACTTGATCCTGGCTCTGCTAAATGCCAGGAATTCCCACTTGGATCTCCAGGGTTCCTTGGTATAAAATACACTCCTGTTCCAACTTTAAACAACAAACATATTATTTTGACCACTATATTATACAAGTTAATATTATTCTGTTATCTCAGTGTCCTCAGCAAGTGTGAATAAAAGGAACAACAGCCTACGTAAAGGCTGAGCATTATGTACCCCCACCTCTCCGCAGCAGAAAGCGGGCACATTCCCAAGCTGGGAACGGGCAGGAAATACCGAGCTTCCCAATGCCAAGAGCTCTGTTCTTGTTCAGTGCCACCAAAACAAACTCTCTAAGGCAAAGTCTCTCTCCTCCAAAGAAAAAAAAGAGATCCTGAAAATTCCATTTTAATTTCAGTCTTTACAGAGGCATCTTTTTTAACCACTCGAGAATTTTCAACTTTTTTCAAATCAGTTTTAAATGTTTTCTGCACCAAGTCAAAAAAATACAGTATCTTTGTGTTTCTTACCTGTAGGCAGTAAGACTACAAGTTAAACAGGTTCAGGATTAAACTGACAACACAACTTTAAAATAACTCACCCCACACAAACAAGACACCTTTGCAGAGCACACTGTGTAGGTACCCTGAATGAATAGGACAGAAAAGCTGCAAAGGACAACTGGCTGCTTACAGCAAGAGTTCCCATGAATGTAGGGGCACAAAAGTCTGAGTGCAAGCCAGATGCATCACTGGGTAGATGATCATTGTTTCTCTGGGTTGCTTAAAGTTTGGTTAAGTACCCTCCTGCGAAGTTATAATAGCATTGGTATTTAGCGATCAAAGTAAATCTTAAAACCTATACGGTATACAGAAATAATGTTAAACTCAGACAGAAACATCCCCGGAACACCACCTCAACCTGGACATCACTGCTGTTCATGACTCTAGTTTTCTGTTTAATGCTCTTTTGGGAGTGCAGGGGGAGGGTGGGCTGCAGGGAGGTAGCACACGGGGCAGACTGTATCAGCCCAGAAACTATTAGCAGGAAAGGGACATTGCCTAAGTCACAGTCCTAAGGCCACCCATGTTCAAGAGGCCACGTGATTAAGAAGCCACACAAAAATAGGGACTAGCTGGAGATACTTAGTACATTTCTGATGACATCCCAGTACAAATTAAAGTGCCAACTGCAGAGGATCACTGCATAAAGACTACAACAATAACCAGTCAGTGGTGGCCCACCCGTGATAGTTGCCCCCGCTGTCACAGGAATAAGTAATAATACTTATCTTCCTCACAGGGGTGTTGCGAGGATTAATTATAGCTAAATGTTTGTACAACACCGTGAACATGTATAATGCAATGTAAGTGCAAAGTATTATCACCTCTGTGTCATACTGAGGGAGTCTGAGTCTCCGTGGAGGGGCCGTTTTGAGAGCACAGTCATTGCCACGCCAGCCTTGCTCATCCTGTAATTTCCACCTTAATGCCTGTTGCTTTATGCACATTGTCATTTCAGTTGCAGATTTAATTGTTTGTGGTTAATAAGAGTTATGTACTTATTTAGTGTTTTATATATTGCTACTTTTATGAGAATTCATCTCCTTGGGCACATTATCCCCAAAACTGTTATCAACAGGCTGCCCAGGGAAGCAGTTGAGTCCCCATCCCTGGAGGTATTTAAAAGACAGGTAGATGTGGTGCTTAGGGACATGGTTTAGTGGTGGACTTGGCAGCGTTAGGTTTATGGTTGGACTCTATCTTAAAGGTCTTTTCCAACCTAAATGATTCTATGATTACCCTGAAAACATATACTGGGATTCATCAGACTACTCCTTCACTGCCAGGCCTGAAAACAAGAGACCGGGATCTTCAGTCCATGGTGGGAGCTCTGACTAGAATCTTTCCTAAACCACATGACAAGCCTGCAAGCTTTAAAGTCCTAGATTCCATTTAATCAAAAATGCCTCCATCAGGAGGCTTCAATTTTATGCTGTGTATATGACAATTTCGCAAAAGCAAGCCTATAACCTGGACCTGGAAATAACTGTTGTGATTATGGATGCTAAACAGAGGTTTTCAGTATTTCTGCATTTGCATAAAAATCAGTAACTGAGGGGAGGATTGAGGCCTTCCTATTGCTGCCCAGCACATTTACCGAAGCAGTATGAGAATTTCTCACTTTGTCAGGAACAGAGAACTGCTTGAGGCAGGACAGAGCACTACCTAAGCAAATTCTTTCCCCCCTTGGCCAACAGGGAATACATGATACTTGTTGGTCTCTTCTCCCAAGTAACAAGCGATAGGACAAGAGGAAATGGCCTCAAGTTGCATCAGGGGAGCTTTAGATTGGATATTAGGAAAAACTTCTTCACGGAAAGAGTGGTCAAGCATCGGAACAGGCTGCCCAGAGAGGTGGTGGAGTCACCATCCCTGGAGGTATTCAAAAAACATGTAGACATGGCGCTTTGGGACATGGTATAGTAGGCATGGTGGTGTTGGGTTGATGGTTGGACTAGATGATCCTAGGGGTCTTTTCCAACCTTAATGATTCTATGATTTCCTGACTGGTGCATAGTCACCGAGAACAGCACAGAGATGGTGTGAGGGGCTCCATATAGAGCAACCACCAGGCAAACCGCTCTGCTAACACATGCGGTGAGCAGACCCAGTGACAACCAACCCACACTAGGTCACAAGTTGTCAAAACGAAACACTATCTACAGCAAGGATGCAGATGCAATCAGAGAATAATATCATACCCTCTTGCAGTCTGCCAAAAGTGCTAAGAAAGGGCCCTGGAGCAGGTTGCAGGTTCACTTCAGTGCATGACCAGGAGAAAGACTTCAGCAGTGAGCTGAGAGTAGCACAAATATCTACAGCCTTTGGTTAGCCTGGAACATGCCATGTGCGTCAAAAGGATTAGCTCTAAATGGAGACTATGGCATTTATTCCCCACAAACTTTTTTTTTTTTTTTTTACCAGAAATAGTTCTTCCAAAATAAAAATTGAGCCCTCATCCTGTCAGCACCTCAGTGAACATGATGACTTCTCATGATTTGGTACAGCTAGCGGACATTAAACAAGGACTCTGCTATTTTTAACAGCATAAATAATAACATAGCTATTCAGGGATCTCTGTTCCATTGGATCTTCAGGATATTTAAGCACAGTTGATATTCAGCTACTACTGAAGAAAAGAGAAATTAAGGATGAAATTCCTCCAAGAACAAATAGCACAAATCACCACTACTGAGAACAGAGGACCACTCCAGTGTATTTGTAATCCATTGCCAGAAATACTTCACATCTCCCTGAAAACAGCAGCATACAACAACAACACATTCTTTTCCTTTGACACAAGTGTTTACATTTAAAAATCCCTAAAAGGCATGACAGAAATCTAAAGCAATTCAAGAACAGGAAAATGAAAAGTAAATATGAAAATAAACTGTCATTTTAGCATGATCCTTCCTAATCAGGAGTAAACAATGAAATGTTATGTAAATAGGACTATATTCTCCTTCTTAGTTCCACAGAAGTCGAGCTACAACAGAAACGTTTCAGCAACATGCCAGCTCCTCTCTGTCCTCTCTTGAGTTGCTCCAGGCAGTAATTAATGCTACCATAGGGATTCAGTCACTCTCCTTCACCAGCAAAGTCTCATCAGCCATCCTCATTTGGAGCCTCAGGAGGAATCTCAATACAACAAATCAGCGATCCACAGCAATCAGAGGTTAAAATCTCACCACTTTAAGTGAAACATGGCTATATTGTAAGGAATAGGTTGCTTTTCTACATTCACCTCCAGAAAAAAAGATTAAAGCAACACTGTGATCGCAATCAAAAGCTTCCTACCACTTTTAATATCACAACTGTCTCACAACAAACCCTTTCAGAAAGAAAAAACAAATATATATATAAAAAAAGTTTGCCCGCTGTTACAGTCAGGGAATTTAAAAGACAAAGAGCTTACTCGGTCAGGAAAACAGCATGTTAAGATGTTGTTAAGCTAGTACACTATTTACTATTTATTATAGACAAAAACATCCCTCGGGAGACATGTGTGTTTTAGGAACATATGTCTGCACTGAGAGACATTCACCTGTTTTACTACTCAGTCTCTGAACCTAGATCAAATGACCCTCCATTACCACTAAGTCAAGAAGAGTTCAGAAACATACTAACAATACCATGTTTCCTTCATAAAATAGCACCGTCATGTTAAAAACTACGCATTTTCAACACTACCTATTCCAACACCCAACAGCGGGGTGTTTGCACCCTCCTGTACATCACAAGGGCCTGAGAGACAATGTAAGCTAACAGTCCCAAAAACGCACTCACACCTTGCCATCTCCCCCAACGGGCTGTTAAGGAAGAGGTAGTGAAGTCCCTGAGGCTTAGAGAAGTGACTAATCAATGAAAGCTTTTTTTTTTTTTTTTAAATGGCTGAAAGGTGCTTTTTTCTTTCAGAAGTTTTCCAGACAATTACTGACGTCAGCGATGACCAAGGAATAATTAAACGCCTGCGGTGCTGTGAAAGCTGGATTTGGAGGCACAGCAAGGAAAAAAAAGATGCACAGTTTGGGCACTAACCTACTGGGAGCCCTAGATTTAAATCCTTATTTCACTAAGGACTATTGGCGTCAGTCAGAGCAGACCGAGTTTCTCTGTGCAGCATGGCCCGCTCCTGGGGACGTCAGCAGCACTGCCCCTCGCAGAGCACTAAGCAGATAAATACATTGGACACTGTGAAGAAATTCAATACCGTGTCAATGGGGCACAGTATCACGTGCAAGGATGGATGCTGGAACAAGTCAGGAGGTGGTGTTTCACGAGGCAGCCTTTCATCCTGAAGGCCAGAACTCAAAAGAGGGCTGAAGCCAGAGTTCACAGCATTTACCCCTTTTCACCTTTTTATTATGCACACACCGAGCCACCCCCAGACAGGCTTCTCAGCACGTAAGGTTTGCAGCACAGAGGAGTTTGTCCCAAAGGTTTAGGGAGGTACAGGACAAAAAACTAGTTCATCGCAAGCTGTATTTCTCCTCTGAAGTATGTTTGGGTGCTCTGAAGTATGCACAATCCTTGGGTGCTGGAAAGGGAGGTTAGCGCTGGACTTGCAGGTGCTTAACAAGAGGCACAAAACGAAGCCCTTCCAGCACAGCTCATGGACACCAGGCTCCCCCGTGGCTTCTGGGTGCCCACATTTCTCACAGCCCAGTAATAGTTGTCATTTCCAAACCAAAATGTCCACCTGTCTTGAACAGTGTCTGTGAAAAGAAACTCTGTTGAGGTGGTCGTATTTGAAGGACTGACAATATTTTGTCTCCGATTTTGCTTCCCAAAATTCAGGCAGCAAAGTCGGCGCACCAGGCACATAAACCCTGCTTTTACTATTTAAAAACATACTGATAACATTGTTCTGTAAAAAGTGGCTTTGGGCAAACTGTAAGTCCAGTAAACATCATCTTTATTTTTTGTTCAGTGGCAAAATGAACCTGCTGAGGTCTCGCAGCGGAGTAGCTGTTGTGGCACATGGACCGTAGCAGGGAGGGAAGGACTGGCTGAGCTGCCCGTCGCAGCCAGACGCCCCGAGGAAGCAACACACCACAGACCCCCTTCCACCTCCACGACACAGCCATGGACAGAAGGAAAACGCCTACCATCAAATAAATACAAGCAGTGAGACCGGTAACTTCCTCTGATGTTTAAGTGCATAATGTCCACAAATTAGGCTTTTTTTTTTTTTTTTAGCACCCACAAAGGACAGGGTACTGTTAGTATTAAGTACTAACAAAGCTTCTCTCAGTTGGCAATGTCAAGGCAAAAGCTTGGAGGCAATTGCCATATGGTAACTGTACAAACGAACAGCTTTTCTGGGAAGAAACTTCCTTGGCCTCTTTCTAGGCTGGAAAGTCAGAGATTTATCCCACTTCAAGGGGCTGCCCCATGTAGCCACGCGTCCTGCTCGTTGGTCCATGCCACCAGGCATCTAAGAGGCACTAGGTAGCTACAAGGATGTGCATCTCCCTCTTCCTGGTGGTCACAAGGAGCAAGATAGAACGTTACTAAGAGCAAGACAAGTTTCACTAGGTCCTCTACAATTTGCTTTCTTTATAGGGGTGAATTCTTATATAAAAGGACGACAAAGGGGTCAAGCAGGGTGCTCTTTCCTCCTAGACTACACCTCAGTGCTGAACACCATGGCAGCCCTTTATGATGCACAGCCCTCACACCCACAAGCCCCCAAAATATTACTTCATTTGCTAAGGGGAAAAAATACCACAGGCACCATGGCAGGTGTCTCTTCAGCAAGTAAAGTTATGAGATCAAACAACAGAAGCCAACTACCTCCATGCTCAAGAAAAGTATGTGTAAACCAGTTTCTTGGGGGGGGCTGGACACACACACTATGTTCAGTTTTAGCAAAGAAAAATTGCACCAGGCCAAAATCGTAATAGTCTAAAGGATTTACTGTCTGACCAAGTTGCTTCGGCTGCAGAGGCCTTCAAGGGGCTATTCTGATAGCCTGGGCTCAGAGTACAACAGACTTACAGTCACCCTCCTCCCTCCCCACTCTCCTCTCTGCGCGCCCAGGGCCAGCAAGCAGGAGAGCTCCCGGCAGAGCCTGTGTGTGTTCAGCTACACTGCCTTTATGTCACCCAGAAATAATCTTATGCTGGCAAAAATCTCCAAACAGGAAACAAAAAATCGACCTTCCAGCTGCTTTTGCTTCCATAAGTGAATACAAAGCATCTGCTGGGGGGTGTCCAGCTGTGAGCTGCCAACAGCAGGGTGCAACCCAGCTTCACACCCTGCTCCTCTGCGTATAGGCCATGGCCCATAGGGTGCAGTCCCAAAAATCTATTCATCGACAAGACCAGCGATACCAGACAGGGGCATATTAGTGAAAGGAGAGCTTTGTGTTGTTCTCACCACATGCTACAGCTAACAGGACATGGGAGACAATCAAGCAGGGCAGCATGAGCTCTTCCTCTGGGCAGAGGCAGGGAAGGAAGGTTTGCTGTGCTGCTTTTTCCCTGCACTTTATCTAAGAGCTTTCTATACAACTCTGAAAATACCTTTTTGCTTGCCTTTTTTTTTTTTTTTTTAAAAAAAAAAATCCCTGCAGTAGGTAGAAGCTGAACTCTGGTAAAAAAGCACTAACATAAGCAGTGCACAGAAATCAAGGTATTGCAAACATTTGAGAGACAAAAGCATTTAATGAGTGCACGTATGGAAAGCAGAACTAGCATTTATTGAATCCTCTGAAAGCTTGCTGAAGTTATTTTGCATGAAACCGAATAACCCATCATCAATTCAAATGGGTAGGAGAAAAAACAAAGATGCAATCTTGCAAGACTTCCGATTATTTGTTTAAAGAATTAATTTTTGACAGTCAGGGCTCAGTCCTAACCTATGCTGAGCATTCCCCATTTCCATTTACTATGACAAAGAAAAACCTGCAATTCACAGAGTTAGGCCCTACATAATGTATTTCCTGCTGGACCATTCTACCTGTCAAGCTGTGCGGCACTATTAGGCGCTCCACACTATATCTACCTCAACCCTTGCAGTGCCTTTTGATAAGGTGCTTCCTTTTCCACCATGCAAAATTTCATTTCACCAACAGCCTTTGCAGTTAACCTTAGAAGTGACTTCCTTGCAGTGATGGGGAAACACAGGAACTGGACACAGGAGAATACACTATAGGTCTGTAAAACATGCAAAGATATAAGAGTATGATCCCTCTGATGACCCGTTTTAAAAACCACAGCAGAGAAAGGCTGAGGTTAAGCACAGAGTACTGCTGAAAGGAAAGGATTTTACAGCAAGTACTTGTACCATAAAATGCAACCAGTGAAGCAGTAGGAGTAGCACAATATTCTATCTCAGTGTTTTTAATAGACATCACCCTCTTTTAGAGGGAAAGCTGAATAAAAAAAAATTACTCAGCCCGAGTTTCTAACTGTCAGTATTACAGAGTGACAGACAGCAAAGATGACCAGCCCTTGCCCCCACCCACACGCCTATGCCACACGTGACTTTCTCATGTCTGGGGATTGTTTCCAAGGAATAGGGATGGATCAGAAATTTATGTGAATTAATTATTTCTCTTTCCTGCAGCTTCATGGTGAACTCCTAGACCCAAACCCCACTTATCAGCAAGAACGAATGTGTCAAAACATTTAAACTCTCAAAAAAATTCTCAAAAAGCTGAAAGGACAATCCAAGAGGGGTCGTCTTTCCCAAGAGGGAAAGTAGCTCGGGATTTTCACTTTGGCATGGAACAAAGCTTTCCCAACTCAGGGCAGCGTGAAACAACTCTACGCTTCTGTTCAGCCTGCAGAACACCAGTTATTCACAGTGCTTTTGCCAGATACTAAGCCACTGCAGGCTGCTTCTCTCAAGGCAAAGCCTCCAAGAAGCCATATTCCTCACACTCTTCTGCCAGCCATTGTACTTTGTTAGAGCCCCTGAAAAACAGCCACTGGAAATTAAGGGACTTAAAGTACCCCAAATTCTGGAGAATGTGAGTATTGACCAGGAACTAGGTACCTCCATTTAGTCCAATACTAAAAATGTAGGAATCAATATATTTTCTTTCAAGTACTACAATGAAGTAACACTGCAAACCTGCTTTTCAAGTTTGATTAACAGAAAGTTTCCCAGACAAAAGTCTTCAGGAAAGGACCTTTTGCGGCAATTTTCTATCATCTTTTTCATGCACATACGTTATTGGCTTACACGAGCAGAGATTTTGAGGAAAAAAATGAAGCAGGGAACTTCTAGAGAGAATTACTGTGATAGTAACCTGGTGAGTTGATAACTCCTGCCCCTGCATACCACGTTTTTCCAATATATTCATTGCTACTACAGTATTATGGGCCAGTGACCAGCAACAAACTCTAAAGCATGTGAATACATTCAAATTATTAACAGTTCAGTCACGCCTAACTGGACTTTTCTGTATGCACATCATCCTGTGCCCTGATTATATCAGCATTTGTTCTCAATCACCACAGCAGTCATTAGAATATTAATAACTTCTGACACATACCACATCTATTGCCAGCTACAAACGTAGAGGAAAACAGGTATCTTGTATCACTCTTTGGAAATCAGTGATTGGTGAGACGACATTTGCAATGTCTGAGCAAAAAGCTTTCCTGCACAGAACTTCGCATCTTCTATCATTCCAAATATGACTATAGAACAGAAGGTGCAAACCTCCATCTGTTTTAATAAACAGTTACAGGGTTTTATACTGGGCAAACCATATTTGGAATGACTATCCTTCAAAAAAGCACTTTAGTAGGAAAGTGTTATTGATCTCATGGAAAGAAAGACTACATACCCCTAAGGATTACTGCAAGCAAGTCTAGTAATATTTATCAAATATATGTCCAATGTAGGAAAAAAAGTCTAAGGTCACTAGGAGCAAGCCACATGAAATTGCTAAGTTTGTCTATAGGGTCAGATCAACACATTATTTCTGTAATTAGCAGTTCTTTTTATGGGAATCAGCATCATATCTCTAAAGTTATCCACTAGCTTAACTTTTAATGTTATTGTTCCAGTTCTTTAGAAAGCTGAGGAGATTGTATGTGAATATTTCACGAGTACTGTCCAGGCTTAGCCAAGACAAAAATGTTATGTGAAGTCAAGTCAACACCGCTTTGCATCATACTGTCCTGCTTACCAAGAGTTGACCCAGGAACATAAGTCAGGTTAAGGCTGTATTTCAGGCCTGTCCCTATCACTTGGAAAGCACAAATTGTCCTTGGGATTCAGAGAGAATAATTCCAGAAGCCAGATCTTCTCCCACTAGCAAGATCTGCGGGGTGAGGATAACCCAAACAAGGGCACAACTTCTCTACTGCAGATAAACAACCTGAAAGCAAACACCTAATGAGCCACTCGGAGGGCAGAGGTACCTGGAAGAGGATGGTTTAAACAGCCAGCCTGCATGCCACCACAGCTGTCACCTGCTCAGGATGAAGTCTTTCACTGCAGAAGCAGCTAAGCACTGGCACAATACGTGCCGAGACGTTTGAGCATACTTGTTGCGACAGACAGTAGCTGAACACTAAAAGCAAAGAGGAAGATAAGTTCAGAGGCTCTTCTGCTCGCCCTTGGGACTGGTTATAATCCAGCAGATGATTGGAAAACTCAAAATGCATATAACAAGAAAGAACTGCTTGCAGACACTCCACTACTGTGAGTCACAGAGATTCTCATTCAACACGCTGCCATCCAAACTGCAAAAGGTTGAAGCCATTCTGAAGATACATATTGTACTTGGACTGCCTTTTGCACAAGGATCTTTTGTGGAGGAGAATCTGACAATCATTAAGCTTCCCAATGCCCCTACAAGGCAAGCCCATTGCTACCAGGGAATGCAGCAGCAAAGCTATGAAGCCCTGAAAAGCTCTCAGTCAAACTAAAAGCTCCCTCTTAGAAATTAACACTTGGCAACTCACTTGCAGACCAATTGTCACCTTTTGCCATGCAACACAGAGGGCCCAATTTCGCCCTGAGTTTAAGTGGGTAGATACCCACAGGAGAGCATGTGGACCTTAAAAAGGGATTCCATCAGCTCTTCACAACAAATAAGCTGAAAAGACCACTACAGTTTTCTTTGATTTAATTCTTACAAAAAGGTCTTATCCCCCTCTATGGCCTGTACACTGGTTATCCCTTTAAACCTTTTTCACTCTCCTAGATTGTAACGTGCACACTGCTTCCCAGGCAGATGCTCAGAGGCTTGTCTTGAGTGTTCTGTAAAAGAACTAACTGAATATTAGAAAGATAATAATTACACTGTTCTGTGAAAGCTTTTATTTTCTCTTACGTTGCAGAAGCATCCAGAGCTGCAAACCACAAGTAAAATTCTCCTTCTACTAGAGCCCACAAAACAACAGACAATTCTCGCTAGAAAAGCACCGTGTGCTGACAGTGAAAGCAGAAAAGATAGGAATAGAAACAGAAGCAAGGAGCAGAAATTGCCCAAGGTCATGGGGGTGTTCATATTAAAGAAAGGTTTGCAACTAGATCTTAATTTCCACTTGGGCGGTAACCCTGTAAGCTTAAGTGTTGCGTTCTGCCGAGTACCCTACTGCCATCCTTTACAACTCCTGAGGATTAGCCATGTTATTTCTAAGTGTTCCAAATACTTACTTCAAACACTGAAAAACCTTTCCTAAGAAACCTTGAAAGAGTCCCATGCAACCAAACCTTCCACAGAGGGGCCTCAAAGTTGACGTATTTAAAACAATGGAACCACACGTAGCCCGCTGTTCTGCAACGGCTCCTGCTGCTGACCCAACATATACAAACTTGTGGGAATAAGCTACTGCATGCAAGGAATTGCCTTGGTCTAAACATACGAGTTCACTCTGCTAAAAGTGTCACATTATGCAACTTCTGCGGTTCAGATCTCAGTACTACAGGTAGAGGCTAATGCAAACCATTCCAGTTAATGAAAATAGGGCTGTTCTTACAAGCCTGCGGGATGCGAGTTAGGTTTACTAAGGCTGTAACATGCTGTGAACTCAGATCTGACTCTTAAACTGTGTGGTGTGCAGCATGAAAGCCTGTGACGTCTCAGTAATTGCCAGAACAAGTAATTGATTTTTCATATTCTGAACTAACCCTGCCTGAGGATTTTAATACTCTGCAGTTACACAATCCCACCTCTTCTCCCCAGACCCTAGGGATTTGACATGATTTAAATCAAGTTAAAGGTTATACTCTGCCCAGAACAACCCTAAGCCTCACATGAACTGATAGGAATCATAATTCAGACTTTGCCACACGCACATTCAGTGAGTCACAAGATTTCCCCCTGCCATACCCACTGCCAGATCATGAGATAATATTTCATTTAACAGTGCAGCACAAAGCCTCAAATCGGTATGTCACCAATTTCTGCTGTCCCTAGGAACATTCTGCTTTGCTATAAGAAAGTAAACTGAACAAAATATCTAAGCCTGTGAAGGTGGACTGTACATTAGGGGAAAAACATTCAAGTCTGTTTGCAACGTATGCAGACTTGGGTAAAGGTTTTGTTTTCCCTGCAACACAGCCTTGTGTCAGACAAAGGCTGACAGATACATGAGCCGTGTTCAGCGGAATCCAGAGGAATTTTGACACTAACTTCAAGAGGAGTGCAATCCTACCTGAAGACCTGTGTGTCAGCAGAAGGGAAGCACCCTTCTACAAGTGCTTCAGCATGACCGCGTTTCCATTTCATTAGAGATGTCTGTGTCTGCCTTTCACTGAGCACCTCACCAGTGAAAACATCTAGCTTCCGAAGACAACTTTTTGTACTGTTTGTATTGGGACTGCTCCAAAATCAGGTTAGGTTTGCCGGAGTGTTTGGTTTTTTTTTTTCTGAAGTTAGGCAAATTAAAGAAATATTAAAGTCCTACCTTGAGTTACAGGCAGTGAAGCAGCATAACTTATGTCAATAATACCAAGTTATATCCAAGTCTTAACTGTGAGTCAGGGAGTTATAAAGAATGGCTGCCTACAGAAAATCTTCATATATTCCATAGGATTATCTTCTCGACACTGAATGAATTCCTGGCTCAAAGATGTTCTTTGCCATCAGCTCTGCAGGGCTCGGGCTATATGTCTATTCTGACACATAGCTCAGCAGGAGCAGATCTACGGAGTAAAACACGTGGTGCTAAAAACCCTATATATGCATTGGGCACATTTCTGAGAGATTCCCGTTCAGACCAAATCTAGTTAGCCCCACAGACCAACATGCCCATTGGTCACTGGAACATATTAAATGCAATCCTAGTTGTATTCTGCAGTTCAGTTTCATCCAAAAGAAATCCAGGTTATATACTCCAAGACTGCCCCATGATGCAAACAAAGGTACTCAAAGTGAGGACAGTTGGGAGATAAATTTCAAAAACAGTTAATCCAAGCTAAAATGCTAGTGTAGAGAGAGCATTTGCTCTCCCTGCTGCAAATGCTTAAAAAATATGCAGCCTACCTGAACTTTGGATACAAATTCTCGCAAGAGGCAAGAAAAGTACAGAGCTAACGGGGTTTCTGCACCTCCAAGCTCCCCTGGGAGGCACAGATTTTGACTCTCCTAACAAATTTCTCCTGGGTTACAGTAACTCTCAGATCCCAACAGAGGAGATCCTGTTTCAGCTGAGTGACAGCCATGGAGATTGTGTAAATGGAGACCTGAGCAGGTTTGATTGTAGGAGGTGCTGAATCACAACCATCTCTCACAGATGATTCACAAATGCAGAACAAATTCTTCAACACAAACAGGATGCCGTTAGTGGTTTGGGACCAAGATATATCTTCCAGCAATACAGTTGTCTCAGCAATGTCTTTACAAAGAAAAGATCATTCCACAAGGTGCTGAAGTACACAAGACCCTCAAGCTAAGACTAAAATTAAATCTCAATCCAACATGGAAAATTGGACACATGCTTCCTATAGGGAACAGGACCCACAGTGGTCCAAAGCTTGGATACAATCCAGAAAATCTTCCCAGAGGGAAGCCTTTTCTCTTTATTATTCTCTTTGCTGTGAAGCATTTCCCCTGGGAGCTGCTCTGTACAAAGCTCTAAGTCAGCTTTCAATTTAAAAGGGCTCCCAGTGACAGAATCTTGGTGCAGGCAGAGCTTAGTGTCTGCGTGCAGACAGCCCTCTCGCAGGGTAAAGCCACTCCAGTTAAATTATTGGCAATTAGTGGCATGGAAAGAGAACAGCCTCTGCACAGTGTTAAAAGCCCATGGGTCTTCTATGGTCCATTTTGAAAGACATGCATCTGCTTTAGAAATCCTTGAGCTGCCCACGTTAAACAGCAAGATTGGGCCCTACAAGTTTATTCTTTCATGGCTAAGTATTTCCATAAAGGTATATAAATGGTGACAAATCTCTTCTGTTAGCAGATTTAATTACGAGTTTTACATTAATAAAGCCTCGGGCTTTTACTGATATAAGTGGCATTTCCTAGCATGCATTTGAATTAGAAAGTGCAGAAAGAATAGAAATTAATCTTTGAAGTTAACTAAATGCCAGCAAAAGTTCCTGTTTCCCACAGCATGCTGTAAAGTTTTTGATAAATTATGAAATACAGCTTTTTATGTCCAACTAGTACAGTGACATTTGAACTGACTTTAAAGGATCTCAGAGACCAGGTAATCCAGCAAAGCCACCAACAACTGCCTTCTCCTCTAAATAAACACATGCAACTTTGCATGATATGGGAACAGTCTGCACTTCTCTGTACCTCATATTAATGGAGATAGATGTGGTAGCCTGGGAGCCTTTAACCACCTGGGCTCTAGGAAAATCCAGCTGCACAGCTCCCAGAGCACACGCTGTTCTCAGTTCTTGCCTCTAAGACACTTTCCTAAAGGACCCTGGTTAGGACATCCCCATTTCCAATATAGGTTTACACACACATTTCCTAAAAAAATGTTTGTAACTGATCAGGAGAGAGGACAAAATAGGACTCCACTGGGACTAAACACACCCACCCAAAGATACAAGATGCCAAGTTAAAGTTTTCAAGTCCAGTTCAGGCTGACTGAGAGTTGTACCTGTAGTATACCAAATAAGTGCCTTAACAACTGGTCTGTCATTATTTCCAGCTTTACCATACTCCAGAAAACCCATCAAGTTTAAATTTAATTAGAAATGCCAGGCTGCCATGAAGCAAACAATGAAAAACCTTCCTGTTCAAAGGTTCTGGACAAGCTTTAGTCTGACATCTACATAGGCAAACACTCCTGCCTGTGGCAAGCTGTGTTGAAGCCCACAAATATTGACAGAAACATGAGTTCAGGATCAAGTCAAAAGATTCCCATTTGTCAGAGACTGGAAGGTCCTTGTGCATCATAACCCGTCTGGCCAAAGAGCTGGTCTACTCCCTTCCGCTGAAACTTGCTCTGAGGGATCATGGGACCCTTCGTTTGTCAGACCTTGGCTGATTAATCACCACCTTCCACACTGTGGTTCATCTCCCACCAGACAGCAGCACCAGGGCCTTCACTTTCACGGCCAGCAGAAGAATAGGTGTTTTATACCCCCTCATCCTCATGCCAGCCACACCCTTCACTAGGAACTAAGCTTTAGCTGGCCTCCAACTGGAGCCTTCTCCCTGCCTGATATTTATCTCCTTGACATACTTATAGGCAAAAATATCCCCTCTTGGCCTTCGTTATACTATTCTAAGCAAGCAAGCCAACCTCTTCTAGTCTCCTGTCATAAAGTAAGCTCTCTATTTTCCTTATCACACTAGCAAGCTTTCTTTGCACCAGTTTATTTTCCTTGGACATGGGTCATCAGAACTGTACACAATGTTCCAGAAGAGATCAATTCAGGTCCTTGTTAAATAGCATTTGTGCTCTCCGCTGGAAGCAGATCTCACTGATGCATTCTAATTCTCTCCACTTCAGACCCCTCAGTCTCCTGCAGGCTCTCCATTCCCACTTTCTTCACCCCTATCACTCCTGTCCCCCCGAATGCAAAGCCAGCAGCTGCCACTTCCACACCCAAGGCACAGGTCTCTGGAGGGCAAAGTGAGGTTCTCGGGGGAGACGAGACTCAGCCACTATTCCCCATCCTGCAATAGCTGGGGACATTGGATTGGACAGGACACAGGTGGTGGAGTCCTGTCCCAGCTGGAATTTTGCAGTGTTGGAGAGCAGTCTGGCCAAATCTGGGCAAATTTTCCTCAGCTAGGAACCTTGACACAAAAATTGCAACCAGTTTTTTGTTTTGGTTTTTTTGGGGTTTTTTTTGTTTGTTTTGGTTTGGTTTTTTTTGTTTGTTTGTTTTCTTTTTTTTAACCTTCCCCCCCAAGCATAGAAATACCAAGACAGGTTAAAGGACTGCCCTACCTGTCCCACCTATAACGTTTCTAGAGTTTCTTATCCAGAAGACGACTATCTCATTTCTTTCACAAGAAATCTTCCCTTTAATTTTTTATTGGAATTCCTCATCTCTTTCAATTACACCTGGAACTGGTATTATTCACCTGTAAATTTTACCTAGAATGCTGAAGAAGCGCTCTGAAATGACTATGCAACAACAAGCACCCTGCAGGCTTTACTTCTGGCTCTGGACAGGCAGAGCACGTTGCATCCGAGTCCTATTTACACATTGGTCGATTAGCTGAAAGATTTCACTGGGTAGTGACAGATGTAGATGCCTGGAAGCCCATTATAATATGCAACGCCTGTTATTCTGAAAGTCAGACACAGGAGTATAAATTAACTGTGTTTCATATTGCAATACATGCAGCATACCTAATTTGGAAACAATATATACTTGTTACGTTTGTTTTAACCAGTAGCCTTCACGTAACACAAAATTCAACCCCAAAGTTCAGCAGATGCTCCAGAATTTGGTAGTTTTACCCCACCTTCATCTTCAAAAGATATTTTGGGTTTGGCAAAAAGGAGTCTAATTAAAATGCTCAGTGCCCTTCAAATCAGACTTTAAAAAAATCAGAACTTAATGAGATTATACAATTAAAGATGCTAAAAAACTGCATATATTGTGCAAAAATTGCCATATTCTACAGTTATAGTCTTCTGCTGTCAATGGGCGCCTTCGCTATGCTTCAGTTGTCCCATTAAGAAATATTTATTAATTGAACTATACGAGTACTTGGTAAAAAATACTTATTTACAAACTCAGGAAATACTGAAAAGCATGCAGAGCTATTCTATGCTTCTCGTGAATACCATTTGGCGATACAGTATGGCACCCTGTCACATAAAAAAAACCCCAGAGCTTCAAATCAACAGCACTTATCTACAAGTCTGTAATTCGGGGGTTTTTTTGTGGGAAGATGCAAGGTCACAGAGGGAATTTCATTATCAATAAGGAAAAAAAGGCTTTTAAATCCACCATCTCACTGAAGGAGACCACCCTTTTCAGATACCAAGTCCCAGTTTGGAAAGCACATTTTTCCCATTGCAGTGAAAAGCCAGAATCAAACGTTGACTTAAATTAATGCAGCAGGGCAGTCAGTAACACTGCGCTAGTTAAACACTGACATCTACAGTCGTGTCTTGGGAAAAAGATCGTCTCTGGAGTAGGATCCAACAGAGTCACCAGCACCCTTTGGAAAGCATTGCCCCGTCCCCACGCTCCAGTAGGCATGTCCCATTCGTAATTAACTGGTGCGAAACGCACGGTGCAGATTCAGGATGATGCCGTGACATCAGACCTGCCAGAATTACTCATTGTTAATAACAACTAAAGGACAGACACCTGCAGAAGAACAACACTGCTATCGGGAAGCAGGAAATAAACACAGAACTCGAAGCCAGGCCCATGGCTTGGTTTTTCAATGCCACTTGAACATCCATAATTTCAGCTGAAGTTTGCTCTGTGCTGGCACTCTGACAAGAAGAGGAAACACCTTGCAGTTTTGACTGCTCCCAATGGGTCATGGGGTTTTTAATTATACAATTAATTAGACCAGTAATTACAACTGAAAGGGGAAAAAAGTTAATTTGATAACTTAGATAGTACCTAAGCCACATACTGCTGACAAACAAAACTATATGACAGCTATAAGTTTAACAACATTTCACACTAAAAAAGAAAAAAGAATAATATTTCCAGCCGGAGTGCACATTTAAATTAGATGATTAACACTATATTGGCTTTGAATTTCCCTCGGGTGAGACCACGTGCCTGGATCTGCACAAATCCTTCCCAGCTGCATGTCTTTTGTTCTAACTGCTACAGAACAAGCTCTCAAATTTTTAGAATATCCAGGAAAAATAAAGCTTTAAGAAGTCTAGGGTAACGGCTACCCCCAGACTCTGTGCAATTCATCCCGTGCAGTACCTTCACTCCGCTGTCAGATCACCGGCCGCTGTGCCCACAGCCCTCGCCTTGTCACTCCAGCACACTACTGGAAGGATCACGCACCTCAGAAATTCACTCCTGCTAAACTCCAGTAGCTGACAGTGTACTGCCACTCATCCATGGTCTACACGCACTCAAGCCATCTCTTCATCCATGCATTAAAGATCGATTTTATTAGTCAATGCCCACTCACATTGAAGGCATCAGCCGCATTAAGAATCATTTCAAACCTTCAGAGAGACCTGAGCTCATTTTATTGCACTCTCTTCAATGTTCCCCTGAAGAGAAATCTCAGCACACACAGCAAGGAGGAACAGTTAAGATATCCCTGCCACATACAAAGGGATACACTCACAAAATGACAGTTACTAGCAGGGAAAGGGAACAAAAATCACCCCATGTATTGGAGTCTGTATTTCCTATCTGAAAAGGACAAAGCTGTAATTCTTATGTGGAAACACAAGATAAGAGAGATTGTAAGATACACATGAAGGCCAGGAGAGAAGAAAAATGGATGGATGGATGGATGAAAAGAATCGAGTAAGCTGTTGTTACAAGCAGTCTCTTACCACAAAGAGGTAAGACATTGAGGTGCTGGAGCGTGTCCAGGGAAGGGCAATGAAGCTGGTGAAGGGTCTAGAGCACAAGTCCCATGAGGAGCGGCTGAGGGACCTGGGGTTGTTTAGCCTGGAGAAAAGGAGGCTGAGGGGAGACCTTATCACTCTCTACAACTCCCTGAAAGGAGGTTGTAGCGAGGTGGGTGTTGGTCTCTTCTCCCAAGTAAGAAGTGATAGGACAAGAGGAATCGGCCTCAAGTTGCGCCAGGGGAGGTTTAGATTGGATATTAGGAAAAACTTCTTCACGGAGAGGGCTGTCAAGCATTGGAACGGGCTGCCCAGGGAAGTGGTCGAGTCCCCATCCCTGGACGTATTTAAAAGACGGGTAGACGAGGCACTTAGGGACATGGTTTAGTAGTGGACTTGGCAGTGCTAGGTTAATAGTTGGACTTGATGATCTTAAGGGTCTTTTCAACCTAAATGATTCTGTAAGAGCTTAAGCCCTTAACTTCTGGTAAATTGGAGGGCACTCCTCTATTCTCAGGTGATATTTGCCTCATTAGGAAGGTTCTATTAAAATGCAGCTCCCAGACCCTCAGCTTTATTGTTTTTCTCTTGCCTGATAGTCAGAGAGGGTTTTATTACCTTAATTTCCTCTCAGTTGGTGAGCTGGATTTTCCAGACTAAAACAGTCAGGAAATCCTCTTTTACCAGCCTCTTTTCATGCATGTAATCTCAGGCTACTCTGTAACGATGCTATTGCACATTGCCCTTATGATCACTTATTAGATGCAGGACAACTATTGCTCTCTTGGCAATTTGCGCTCTTCTTAGTAGAGCAAGTCACAGTCGGGTCAACCAGCATCAAAAATATCTAGGTGTTTCAGTTTAGAGCCAGCTCTTCCCTCTCTCAGAAGTCCTTAAACTTGCAACCTCTGTCAGGGTTCACCATCATTTATCCAGTTATCCTACTTTTATTACCTGATGATAGATGTGGGTTCATAAACACTTTGCCTGAAAACTCCATCTCACAAGTTAAGTGATTTTCCATTCATGGTTTTTGCTCTTACAGCCAAGGGTCTTGCCAGTTGTCACCCAAGATGATTATATCCTGTCCGCCCACACATCCCAACATTGCAATTCAGTTAGCATCCACTGTGCTCTGCACAGGGTTTTGTCCTGTATACCAGTCACGGTAACCTCTGGGCTAGATGATGTGGCAGCAGCCCTTGGATGGTAAGCAATGGATTAGCAGGGATGTCAGGAAGGCTCCCAGTTAAACGGCTACAGAGTCCTGGGTTCACAAAGCAAGCGGAATTAAGAAGTGATCTGCAGAAGGTTGTAAAACCACCAAAATACAAAACTGTATTCTCCCATTCTGTCGTACGTACGAGTAATATTTCTGTGACCTTTACTACACAGCTGCTGCTGGTCAGGGGTGCAATCCTAAACCTTGCTTTGCAGTTCCTCCCATCTTTTTGTCCTGGGGATTGGGCACACCAGGTCCTCTGAGACCATTTGTGCCATATTTCAGGATTAACTCAAAACAGGAATGCAGAAACAGTTCAGAAAAATTTTAGTCTGCTTTCAAGTCTTTGCCTCATAAAATGATTAACTAATTTTCCTCACATCTTACCTGGAATATCACAGACTGGAAAGATAAGAAGAGAGCGAAGAGAAACCAAATTAAAAAACGGCATCTCTTAAAAATTTCTTTGGAATACATTATGGTCTCTCACCCCAACTGCCAGCCTTGATCCCCTTACTCCCCAGTCTCCACGCATGAATCCTCTCCCACTGAAAGAAACCCTTAAGTGGAGAAGTCATTTCTGCAGAGTCCTCAAGAAGCTGCAGTTCCTCAGTCTCCCAATCCTTTTGCCCTCAAACAGGGGAGCCAAGCATAGCTCTGGATTGCACGTGCAAATGAAGGATGGTGCAAATAGCTGCCTGTAAAAATCCAATTATGGTAGCATTGAAAAGGTTTTACGCAAGACTTCTGGTTTGCAAGAAAAGCAGATGACTGCATTTAAACTACCAGCAATGGAGTACTGTGGATAAAAAATGACCATCGTTTTGTTTATTTATTTAAATTTTAAGTATTGGAATATTGGTTCTTTAAAGATTTGTGCTGGGTTCAGCTTATTAAAGAAGTTATGCAACTCACTAGAACACTAGCTGAAAGACAAGTTTCTTTTCAGTATTAGTACCAAACCATAACTTGTCACAGAGAAAGCTATTTTTCAGAGTTTCTCCTTGAAACCAAAAACTGTCAGCTAAGGCCAGTAGATAGGGAGTGCAATCAAAGGATGAGAGGAGGAAAACTCTTAACTGCAAATCCCTGGACTACCTCTATCATCAGTCAAAGAAACAAAACCTGTATCTGGGTGTTTATATATCACTATAATTTATTCAGGGGGGTGGCAGGTTTTACACTTTTATAGCCATAATTATACAGTGCCATATTGCTCTTCAGCAAAAGTATACACAAAGTAAGTTTCAAGAGACCATTACAGAGCTCGAATCTGCTCGCAACCAGTGATCTCAAGCCTGTTATTACATCCCTTCCCCATTTTTCCGATGTATCAAGTCACACATAAAAACACTTGTTCCCATTAATGGAAACAAAGAAAAAGGATAGGATGCAGTGTTTTACCTTGCAAAAGAATTTTGACACCACCTCCACCTTCCTCCAAAAAAGCAGTTTTCCAACTTACTAGTAAGAGACATTTCAGCTTTTATTGCAAAGCATTTTCAAGTAGCTTATAGAAGACAAAAGGCCCCAAACTACTTGTATTTTACTACATGTTGAGTTTAATTGGTTGTTCAATCAAATACAGTTGCCAAAAATTAAGCGTTTTCAAAAATATCAGTTTTCCATCAGAAATTAACACAAGATTGCGGAATATTCTAGAAATTGAATTTTCCTGATATTTCCATAAATTATAACTGTTTTAATCATCTCTACAAGTCAGCAAATTATTTCTATTATCTTATTATGTTATGTGGAAGGCCTTGCTATTTAGAGAAAGAAAAATTCTCAAGCTGCCTCAGGATGCCTGCAGGCACCACCACTCACTTGACTGTTGGGGCAGGATTTGGGGAGGGGGAGAGGGGGCAGAGGGTTAATTGATTTTTTTTTTTTGTGGGAACATCGCAGCTTGACTAAAAGTTGTCCATGCATTTGTCCTTCAAGTCTTATACTTGTATTGCAGCTAATTTTTCCCTCTCAATTGTTTTCCAGCTCTGTTTACTGTTTCTTAATTTCCTAACGCTAACGAGGCTTCCTCCCATCCCTGGGTTTTTTACCTGCCCAGAGCTGGGCACCCCCACAGACACTTCCCATATCACTTCAAAAAGTAGTCAAAGGAGCAGGCAACACAGATGTCCTTTCACAGATCATACAAATGAGGTGCAACATCACCAGTAAAAATCCTGCTAACAATTAATTCCATTTCATTTACAAGACTTGTATTACCGATTACCTCATCATATGCCAAACAAGCTATTTGCTCACAAGGTTGGTGCCTGACGCTCAGCTGGACAGGAGCAATGACACCAGGAGGTGGTACCAATGACACCAGAGAAATGTGTCCTATCATCCAAATGGAGGAATGCTACTGAAAGCAGAAGGGTGGGGAGAGTGACAGGATGGTAAAATAGACTTTGGAAATAGCATGCTGGTTAATAAAGACAACTATTTTAGCAACAAAAAAAAAAAAAAAAAAAACAACAACAAAAAACACACACACACACTGAGCTGGAGGGTGGTATCTAGGATAAGGTCCCTGGGATACTTCAAGAGCACAGATTACTCACATGTGGGTAGGACACACTTGTAGAGATTCACCTCTGCTACAGATACAGCTGTTTTCATTATGCCCAGACATATGCATCTTCTGCTATTTGTTAGCAAATGATTGATATAGAAGCTGTATTAGTCTCTCCATATTGCTTCCTTTAGTGTGCTCTTGGGGGTTACATTGCCAGTCAGAGCACGTACAGAGGCAACTCACAGGAAAGCTATTATCACTGGGAATACTTTAGGGGAAACACATTAGACTTGGTCCCAAAAACAAGTCCTAAGAAGGGTTACCAGGTAGGGTCTTGCTCAGGATATCTGTCTAAGAAATACTCTCTGCCTGCACATAAGCTTAGAAGCACGTAAATCCAGCACAAGGGTCTAACCAGCGGTCAGGGTACCATCCCAGAAGGCAACATCACCCATGACTGCATAGCCAAGCTTGTAACATATGTGGCAAAAACCATCCCAGCCACTGTATTAACATACCACTATGATGTGCCAGCAGATGGATAACACTTCTATTAGGGCTCAACAGGATATTTCACGTCCCACTGTTATTCTAATAGCATTTATTAAATACAGAGCTCAACAGCCATNAGCAAGAAAAAAAAAAAAAAAAAAAAATCCAGCTTTGCCTGCATGCTGTAGGATACTTTTTTTTTATTGTTTTAAACCCAAATGTATCTATTGCTGTTTTTCTGAAACTCCAGAAGAGACAAACACTGAGATTACTGGAGCTCTAAAGATGCCCAAGCCCTTCCCACTCTCCCCGGGAAGCTGCCCCAGGGCTGGCTGGTGGAGCTGCCCAGCACAGCCCCCAAGTTCTGACCAGCTGCACCCAACAGGCACAACTGCTAGAGTTCACCTCACCAAAAGCAACATAATCTCCAAAATTTTACTGACATTGGAGTCACAACTTGGCCTAGTATAAAAAAAGACCAATTATTTTTTAACAGTGCCATAAAAAGCCTATTCTTTTAATATATTCACAGGGATCATTAATAGCTTCTCTATCTCAATTAAACATTTAGTTTCAGTAAACCGATGGCATGATAATGGAAATTCATCTGCTAGTTCTTATGTGTATTTAAAAGACACTGTCAGGCACATTTGGCAGTAACACTCCCTGTTACTATTATCACCATGACTGCTACATATAGGCAAAAGATACCTTTGATGCTGCATCAATTTTTAGAGTTTCCATCGACTACAAGCGTGAGAGGTTAATCTTGGGACACATGCAGTCTGCCGGACAGGATTGCAATGTCCTTCTTGGACCAAGTCACCAACCCTTCCTCACCACCTCAGAACCCATTTTGCCCTTCCACGTTGTATTTCCTCCTTGCTGGCTGCTCTCTGTACACCAGAGGTTTTCCTCTCTCCCCATCTGCTGAGAAAGTTCACTGACATTTTCCCTGGTTTCTCCTCACGCTAGTGTTTTATATAAATAAAGCCCTTTTCAGAACACCTCTCATAGTAAAGCAAAAGTAATAAAGTTTTACTGTACAGATATAGCAAATCCAATTAAACATCTTACAGTGATAATATTTTACAGGGATTATTTTCTTAATTATGATTTTGAAATTTGTTATGAGCAAACAGACTTGCATCTCTAAATTTACCAAATGTTCCTGGAATATGTAATGACTCAGACGTTCATTTTAGTATCCATTTGAAAGATGAGGTCTCCATCCATGCTCCATATTTGAGCATGTTCTTTAATTTACTAATGGCAATAAAGAGATTTCTCAGACAACATACACACAAAAACCCCCACCTTTCTTCAGTACAGAGGACTGACCACATCAAAAACCCAGACTGAATGACACCTGAACGCTACAGTTTATAAACTAGAAGACAGTCAGAAACACAAAGACTCCTAACCCCTCCTCAAGCCCTATCCACTAATATTTGTTATTTTTCTCAATATATTATCTAGTCCTACTGATCGTTACTGAAGAACTGCAAAAGTATTACATAATTCTAAGGTTATTCATCATTTTATGATTCTACTTAGATTTTGAGCCATAATCAGGTCATAAGTGTGTTATGAGCTGTAGCCATATCATCCAAAACCTATGCAATACTGTAATCAATTTTTGAGTATTTAATATTCAATATAGCAACAACACTTGGCAGTAAAGAGACTGTCCTGTGTTACTCAAAATGCCTATATTCCACAACACATATAAATTAATTTCTATGCTAAAATCCATCAACTGCTCTTCCCCATTTTGAGACCTTTAATAAATAATCATTTCCTTGGATAATATATTGAACAAATTGCCACAATCAGGAAACAAAACTGAAGATAAAAAGAGTATAAGAGATTAGAAATCCACTTCCAGATCTCTTAAGATAACCAAACAAGACACTCATTCCCACTCTCCCCTGGCAGAAATACAGCTGTGTTTATAATCTGTCAAATCAGCTAAATCAATTATCTATTTAAAAAAATGCAGAAGTTCCACTGCTTTTAGAGTCACCGCAATAAACTTGGTAAATGCCAACTTCAGTGTTCACTGGCTACCGTATCACAAGATCGGAATCACTCTTGAAAGACTTTGTCCTTTATCATTATTAATCAGTTCATAACGTAAGTATTTTACATGCAGAGACACTCCCCATTTTCTTCATTACTCCTACAACCCCAGTGCTAGAGTAGATAGGAACATAGGGAACTCCTTAGAACCCACAATCATTCATTCTTTTGTTTGTTTAGGGTTTGGTTTTTTTTAAATAATTCAGGCTTTCTGTTCAGAAGTGAATGTTCCCTCAGCAATGCAATGTTGGCTTCCCTCATTTTTTCTGTCGTTACGTTTTATAATCATCAAGAGCCTCAAGCATCCCTTTCAAAACTGAATTTACTACATTACTCGGACTGTCCATCCATCACTAGCAATCACCTATTCCCTACGGATGCTGTCAAGGTGCTCTGGTGCACATGGGGGTGGTTGGAGCACAGGGCAGGTGGCACGGGGACAGCCTGCCGAGAGGCACAGCCTGAGGAGGCAGTTTCCGATCGGAAGCTCGGTGGCCAATTCCCCAGCATCAAGATAGGAAACCCTAAGAGTACAAGAGAAACAACAGATTCGTGAGGTGAATTGTTTGGACATTAGAGTTACCATTCTGTGGAGCATGACACAGACTGTGCTCCCAAGAGAGCTTGTAAAATAAATTCACTTTTTTTTTTCTTGCAAAGGAAATGTTTCCAAAGGAGAGCCAAGCTTGCGTGCACAAAGGAAGATACATGGTCCGTGTACACCATTATGCCAAGATCCAGAGGATTGTGAGAGCACTCACAAAATTAGGATGGTCAACAGGTTGGAGGGAGAAAAGCAGAGAGTAAGCTACCATCTGAAGTCACCAAGTCTTATTCCTCCCCATCCAAGTACATGCACCCATGCCGGCAGTCTCACTCAACTGGAATACTGGCTTTTCCAGTAAGTCCTAAGCATTGTAGCTTCTCCAGGTGGGCCATCCTTTTTTGCCCCCTCCTCTGGCCAGCTTCTACTGCCTCTTTCTTCTCACTTCCTTCCATTAACAGAAGAGCAGTAGCTCTGGGCTTTTCAGACGTACATCATTCGCCACTGACTGTGATCCATACACTGAAGAAGTGAGAAATGCAGAAAAATGCAAAAAAGCAAAACGCCCTCAAAATAGATTTGAAGGGATAAGAAAAACTGCTATCATAAATAATGTAGGATCCAGGGGAGTCAGCCTTAGAAACCACTACACTCTGAGCAAGTTTCCAGATGTACAAGGAAGACAGGCAATTATGTTCAATTCTTGACTGATTTAATTGGTATGCACAGCAAACCCAGAAGACCAACTACAGGCAAAGTTATAATTGCCCTGATTACATAGCTCTACAAGAAGCTTTCAACAAAATAACATGCAGCAGTTTTCCTTTATTTATATCTCACACTGAAGAACATCACGGACAATCCATTTTTAAAGCCTCCTCTAAAGAAGCTATTATCAGAAGTGAAGAATAATAAAAAAGGAGGTGGAAAAACAGTGATCTAGTCAGTACCTTGCAGTATACCCCATCTGCTTTAATGTCTCTATTTTGGTTTGTTTACGAAGGCTTAGGTTTAAAAAAAAATGCCCAACAGTTTTAATGACAAAAATAGCAATTTATGGTGTAATGTCTTGATGCCATAACATAGCAGTAAAGATCATCTTTGGTTTTTTGAGACATTACAAAAAAATGTTTTCTCTCACTAAACAGGCTCACAAAGCAGGGTTTGCAGCACAAGCATTACCCTCTAACTTGAGCTGAATTTCTTCCACTACTGCTGACATAAACGTCAACTTAATCAATAGGTTATACTCAACTGTCAAAGTCTTTCCTACACTTATATTTTATCTTGCTCTTCAATAGTTAGAGAGGAAGGAAAAATGAGCTACCTAAACCAACATACAGCCAAACACCGCATAAAACCTTTCTCCTGCAGCCTACAAAGATGAACCTCTCTCCCAGCTGTTCTTCGTGCTGGTGGGCAAAGGAGAGGTGCACAGGACAGCAATGCTTTCACCCCAACCCCACGTGCTTCCAGCAAAGGCAGGAGACAACATTATTTCCTTGCAGTTCTTCTGCATTAAGGAAAGACTTTTGCTGCCACAGACAAAGGCCTGGTTTGTCTCTGGCTCAAGAGCTCTGTCTGCATGAAATAATTCATATGTGCATATGCACCAGCACAGGTACATAGGAAACAACACTGAAATCTTAACATTTTCAAAGCTATTATCCATCTTTACCACTGTGTTTCCCGTTTGCCAAGTGTCCTACACCTCAAACGGAGATGTATTGTGCTAAGGGTCGGTCTTCTCCGGCCGCTTTGGGAACTTACCAGCACAAGTGCTGACCACTCCTCCTACTGATAACATTAGGTAGATTCCTACTTCTTTCAGAGATTCATGATCATCACATTGAATGATGTATCTTAATTGCTGACTGCATTGTCTGGCCTATTTAGTCAGTCTTCATTAAACACCATCACTTTTACCACTCTAACAGACATACCAGGCTGTATTTCACTGGTCAATGCGGATCATTTGGAAGTAAATAAAAGGCTAAATCAGACCTGGATCAATACACAAATTCTGACCCCAGATCAGCAAAGCAGAACTGCACAGCCTGGCCTCCAAAGGGGAGGGCACCGGCTGGAACACGGAAATCTAGGTGGAAATTCCTGCTCTATCCCAGCTTCTGTGTGATTTGGAAAAATACATTTGGCCCATGGGTGATTTTCCCAAATGGTACCTAGGTATTTACTAGAGCTTTTAGGCAGCCCTAAGTAGGTCGCTCACTCCCAAAGCCAATGGCAAGGAAACATGTAACCTCCTTACACATTTGTAAATCCACCTGGGTATTGATCTGCATAACTAAGTATCTGAATATAGCTAGCCCTTAGTTTCTGTGTCTTGACTGTCTCCCATTGAAATGAAACAAAAGCTGAGTATATAGAGAGAGACAGACTGAACCAGAAGCTCCACTGGCATAAGCCTGGCACACATTTATTTGGCATAAATTTGGTCCGGCAGATCTGTTGCCTCAAAGCTTAAAATAAACTAAAAACAAAGCTGCAGATTCAAAGCTTCACACTTCATCCTTGGAAGCCCGGGGTAGTTCTGGAGAATAGCTGTGAAAGCTACAAATGGCAATAATACATTTTTAATAAAATTGCTGTTTTAAATCATTTGCTTTAACATCTATTTTGCAAGTCTCAGAGGAAACCCAAAGCCATTTTGTGGCAGCTTCCTCATTTTTATATATTATGAAAAATCTCAACGATCACTCCAGCTATAAATACATGTTATGAATGGAGTTTGGTATGGAGGACAATAGCTGTAAAATAATGCCTAGGGGAATGAAAAATTTACTAAGGCTTTGATATAACACTGACAGGCAGAGGCTGAGTGCATTATTTCAGCATCAAGGTAACTTTTCTGTCCCAAAGACAATATTTTACACAGCGATTGCTTGAAAAAAACAACCAATATTTCTTTTATTACACTTGTCTCTATTTTTTCTCACACCCACGTATTGAAATTGCTATAAATCCTATTTGCTCAGGGCAACATTACCCATTTCATTTATTTGGGTGACACGCTTCTGAGCGCATGCTATTTTTTCCACGCTATTTCCCAATTTTCCAGAAAACTGTGCATATTAGGTTGTTTTAGCCAGTTAACAGACAGGGGGAAGAAATCAGGAGCTCTCGGCACAGCAGTAATGATCCTGACCCCCAAAGAGACAAGAGCAGTGCAGTACACAAAATCAATATACCCCTCAACTGCGGTCACAAATTCTGCAGGTGATGTAGGTCCTCTTGCAGCCGATCGCCAGCTGCAAACAGGCAGGTGGTTATGCAGCACACACACAAGGCACCAGCAGGAATCCTTGTCTTTCAAGGNAAAAAAAAAAAAAAAAAAAAAAAAAAAAAAAAAAACATACACACGTTCTTTTAGCACACCACCTCAGCAGCGCTGCGATTCCCCACAAGGTCAGGGCATTACCCCGCTAAAAGCGGTTTGCTTCGTGCCCCAGCAGGAAACATTACAGACACACGCACACAGCCCCAGCCTGGCCATCGCTGCGAAGCAGCGCATCGAACAGCTGCGGCAGCAAGCACTTTTAGACAAATTTCCCAACGCAAGTGCCATTAAGGGAAGCTTGGTCAGCACGGCGGTGCTGCCAGGAAAGCAGAGAGCACGCTGGCACGTGGCACCAACTGGACACTAGCACCCTGCTTGCTCCAGCCGCGCAGCAGAACGCTGCTGGGCTCAACCTAATTCTCCTCACACCCTTTCTCAGTCCAGGAGCTGCAGATAACCTCAGAAAGCTTTCCTCTTGTGGCATTTCCACACAGGAAGGCTTTTCCTAGCTTTGATCATTTAGCCAACTATAAACCCGTTTTCTCCATTTTCCTTGTGCTAATGCCGAAGCATGCAGAAGTGAAGGACACGTAGCAGGTCTAAGGGGCACTTTCAGAGCTACAGGTTTCTCTGAAAAATGGCTGACAGGCTAGCTGGGAAGATGCAAATCTACACGGGCAGCAACAGAGCCAATTGCTGCAGTACGGAGCCAGCTGCAGCATGCTACCGTGCTGGCAGGGAGCAGGAGCACTAGAGAGTTTATATTTGCCAAGGTTTGTTATAATTCTGACTGTAGTCCAACCAAGGAGAACAAGCTCCCTTGACTAGGTTTTGCAAAGTTGCTGCATCTTGAATTTTAGTCGCTAGTTCGTTATGCTGTTAGTTTTCAGCCAGACCAAGTCCTGTTAGTCCTGGAGAAGTGCAGCTCCTTCAGATGACTCCAAAGAGCCCCTTTGGTGCCCTTTGCCTAGGAAAAGTGCATTAATACATGCATTACTGCGGCACCTAGAGCTTGAGTCAGAGACCGGCGTATGAAATGCCCAGAGAAGAGAAAGGCGCATAAAGAGCCTATACAGGCAAGCCCAACAAAGAGGAGGTTGAGGGCACGTGCCGAGCCACAGTGTCATTACCACTACCTTAGCATCTGCATGGCAGCTTTGGAACAGAACCAACACAGCACTTCTCCTCCTGACACAGTGCAGAGCGCTGCATTTCTGTCATCTGTGTGTCTTTTCTGTTTTCATCACCTGCATGGTAATGCCTGTCTGTCTAGGCAGAAATGATAGTAACCCTGGTAACTGTCACTGAAACATTCCCGCTTCAATCCAGGATGAAAATACCGCACCGCGTGCTGTTCCTTGCAATGGTACTGTAGCCAATAAAACAAATTGGGCCAAGGAAGATCGATCGCTTTATTTGATGAAATTACAAAAAACAGTAGCTGAAGGGAACAGAGGAGATGCAGTATCTCAAGTTTCATCAAACATCCACTACAGTGCCTCACAAAACCTCTAAAATGTTTGAATCAAATTGGTTTGGACAGAAGCACTGTCAGATGGTTTGAAAGTTAACTGGAAATCATAAGCAGAGAGCAACGTTGGGCAGCAGTATTTTGAAAAAGAAAGACATTTGTAAGTGTGCTTCCAGAGGGATTAACATTAGACTCCATTTTATATAACATTTCTACTGAAGCATCTGGAAGAGCAAATAAGTAGCACATTAAATTTGTGAATAGTAATTGCATAGACAAAGAGGAGCCCGTTGGAATTGAAAGTATGACCACGCAACCACTAGCAATGCAACAAACCCATAGTATTTTTAACTGGTATGAAAACATCACGGCAAGAAAAATAGTGGGAAAGCAGTAAAAGCAAAAGAGATGCCTTGCCATTTGGCCAGCAGAGTAGCAGAACCATGACTTAAGGCCATCTGTTTTCCAAACAAGCTGCCATTCTCCTAAGCAGAGCAGACAAGATCACAGGGGACATGACAGCTATTTACAAAATATACCATCATTCCGTAAGAGCAGGCCATCTGAAGACTAGACAGATCTCAGTAAAGCTGAAGAGATTTAAAGAAAGGTCTCTATATTTATTACATCCTGGGAGGTTTTCCTTGTTAATTAGCAAGTGATTTTTCTCTGAGCAGCAAGGAAGATGGAATGCAATAAAAGCTGACACTTGCAAACACTAGCAAGAAACAGATGGTCCTGCTCTCAGTCAGGGAGACAAGGCTATGGATTCGAGTCTCTTGATTTGTAAATACTATGCCCTTTCTTTTGCATTATATTAATCTGGAAATAAGGTTCCCATAACATAATATAGTCCAGACGACACACTCAAGCTGACTTTACTGGTCTCCAATTCACATTCTGTCAAGTCTGTAGCTGAAATACACCGTTTTTCCTTTCATTTCTGTCTGCTGTCAATATACCTCAGGTCTTACACACATCAGAGGAATCTTCATTAACAGCCTATGATCTGTTTTGTGCAGCCAGTCTCACAGCCAACTAAGTTGCTAGATAAAACATTAAATTTCAGGTCCTAATTCCCTTCATCAACTATAAGAAAACACAAAAGATACAGGAGAGGTCTTGGCTGGAGCCTCTCACCCTCAGCTTGGGAGATGTCTGCAAGCTCAGGGAGGTCCCTGCTCTGCCTGGCTCAGCACCAACCTTGGCTCCCAGCTCACCTGCCCTTGCACAGCAGCCTGCCCTTGCTGCTCCCTGATGTCTAACTTGTTTACCCACCACCGGGGTAGGGCACCTGGTATTCAAAGTTATGCTTCACATTAACAGGAGCTAAGTAACCTCTGCTCGTTTGTAATTAAAGTACATTATTGCTAATACAAACTATTCCCAAACCCTGCTCTATAACCAACACTGGCCCTAGGGCCATCATTAGTAGTTGAACTCAGGCAGGAGACAGTCAAGGCAATAAATCAAAACCATGAGAGCTCTGGTGGATATTACTGCTGATATTCTGGGCATGCTGCCTGCCTCGCCCCTGTCCAACACTCACCCTGATCCACTGGTGCTGTTCACGCAACAACGCAGCAGCCTAGTGACATTGTACTCCCAAACCCATGAAAGCTGGAAGTGCTGAGGATCTGCTGCTCCTGAAGCACAAGCCACGCGATGCACAGAACAGCATGTTTGCATGGGTGCCCTGCACAAGAGGAAGAAGAAAAAAAAAAAAAAGGAAAGAAAAAGGGCTCTTCAGCACTGCTGAACTCCAGAGGCTGCTCTCAGATATCTCAACACTGGTTACGATTGTGTGACTTGTAAGTGGCACACTAGTCACAACACCTCATTTGCTTTTCTTTTTTAAATGGGGAGGGAATGGGGGATGTTAGCCAAGAGAGGAGGTACGTCCAGGCACACTATGCACAACACGGTGAAATGTACAAGTCATCAGCTAGTACCCCAGTCCTATAAATACAGCATAACTGGCTTAAGTGAAAAACCCCAATCTTGTGATCAATGGCACCAAGTCTAACTGGTGCCACTGGTTACATCCCTCAGAGACAGATATTAGAGTCAATGCTATTTAAAGTCTTTTTAAATGACCTAGACAACATTCTCAGCAAGTTTTCAGACAACACCAAATTGAGACCAGTGCTTGAAATTCTGATTCGGTATTTGCATGATTTTTTCCCACCACCACCACCACGCAGGTGACCAAACACCAGAAGAGGGGCCAGGTGGGTGGGTGGGGAAGCTTTATCCTTGGAGATATTTAAAACTCAGCTGGACTCAACTCTGAGCAGCCTGATCCAAGCTGGCCCTGCTTTGAGCAGAGCATCTCTGAATGGATGACCCCAGAGGTCCCTCCCAACCCAAGTTATTCTACAACAGCATTAGTTGATATATCAACAGCGGAGCCTGTGCTTCTGTATACCCTCTATGCAATATTACTACAATGGGCTATGGAAACCTGAATATCCTGACTAACACCATATCTGCAGGTTTCTTTTTTGTTAAAGTATCTAGCGTCTGACACAAACTAAATTAGATTTTACTCAGTACTAAGCTGCAATGAACAGACTGTCTAATGAGTACAGAAACTTCCTCAAGCCACCTTGCCTCTCCTTGATGGCAATTGTGACAATGACACCTTTTGAGCTCAGAAGCCACTTTCAAGGCGAATTATGCAAACTATACAGGTTCTTCTCAGAATTAGGTACAAACCTCAGGTCAGCTATTTTATAGATTAAAAAGAAAAATAACACACTATAAAACCCCTGATAGCCAGTGTGAGTAATTACTTATCTAACTAAAAGCACATTTTCCCCTGTGTCCTGAACACTCTAGAGATTGTCTGCCCGTGGTTCTTGCGAGCAGACTAATTCTCAGCCTGCCATTCCTTGCCTACGCTAGTTCATTCTGCTGTGATAAACTGTAGCCTGTAGATGCACTGAATCTGCAGGAATAATAAAAAAAAAACACAACCACCTCTCCTCATGATAATACTGCCAGAAAAGAGCAAAACACAAAAGCATTCATTTTAGCCATAAATGAAGGAAATGAAGGAATAAATAAATTATAATTGGTTAAATTACTGATGTCTATCATTTAGGAATCTTCTTGTTCAGCAGTAGATGTTTTCCTCCCGTAGCTATTTACAATGTGTGGGTGGAGCAGAGGTAGAGGGTGATATATTTGCATTTGGATAGCATAGTTTTGCAACCATTCAGTATTCTATTGGGATCTGAAAAGTTGTTGACCCTGTCAGCAAATAGCAATTACAAGTTCAGTAGGATCTGACTGTCCTAAAGCCTTGCTTTAAGGAAGCCTTCAGCTTATTAACATGATACCAGCTTTCAAAATAAATGCAGAAGGATCTCCTTGCTTATAAAGTACATAGCAGCATTACACATATGAACAGCCTAAGATCTGCAAAGCATTTTTCTGATTAGCTGGTATTTTTCTTTATAAGTAATTGCAGTACTAATGGTTCTATTAAAACAAATAAGTACTTGAAAAAACATTCAGAAATTCATTCTATGTAATGGACCATTTCTCCTTAAGGATAAGGTTCTATGGAAATACAGACCATAAACCTTCCTTTTTGATAGGAAAACGCCATGCTTTTCAGGATATTAGGGTTTAAGCGGTTATCAGAAAAATAGGGCTCAACTAAGTACAATCCTTTGTTTCTGAAACAAATGAAAGCTGCAGCCACAAAACATCTCAGTAGTTTTGTAGCTCCCCATGTTTTAGCGTTGTTTTGCCTTGTGAAGGAGTGTGCGGCATCCGAATTCCACTCCCATGGTCCCTATGCACCATACGAACACTGCGGAACACTGCAGAATAGGAACCACAAAGGCCCGTTCACTAAACACGGAGCCTTTTGTAAGGTTTCAGCCAAAACACAACCCAATTGTTGTAATGCACGCTAGGACAGTGTGGCTACTCAGTATGGAGCCCAGAAGAAAAATACCACCACCGCTCCCTCCCATGTTCTTCCCTCTGTGGTTTATTAGTTATCTGTGATGTTCAGGGCGCTCTGTTGTTATGAGCCTGACTCCAGTGGTAATTAATGGGAATTCCCAAGAACACAACAGGAGCCTCTTAAGGTTGTCAGCGGGAAGTGCTGACAGCACAGAAAGCCCATTTCTCCAAAGTGCTTTCTCTTTCAGCTGCAGAGGATGCACCTCCCCACATGCCTTGAAAAGTCTCCTGAACTTTTTGAACAAAAAGAAGCCTCTTTGAACCACTGCCCCTGCTTCCCCCCCCTTCTCTACACTAACCAATACCTTTCCCCAGCTGTCGTTGCTACCTGCAATATGTTTGCTACTAACATACAAAAGCTGTTGACCTGGTCAGCAAATAGCAATTACAGATTCACTGGGAACGTGCCGTCTTTAAGCTTTGCTATAAAGAAGCGTATCTAACCCCAGGATCAAGTACACAGAAAGTCACAGGTTCAGATCCCTCCTTGCCAGAGGAAACTCAAGCACACTGCTCCAAGGAGGATGCTCTGGCAACAGGCTGCTTGGGACAAAGGAGAGAAAGCAATGCTTGCACTCGTACAAACTAAGGCAGATCTACTCCACGTTGAATAGCTACACAATCACTGACCAGAGAGGAGCACAGTACCCAAGGTATACTAGCAGAGGAAAACAACCTGGATTGCAGTCCTTCCCCCCTCCCCCAATTTATTGCTATTTTATACAGTTTAGGATTCCTAGTTCCTCCCTCTCCCAATGTCCCCAAATCCCAAAGAGAAAACATCATACTTACTCTTTCTTCTCTCAGCAGCCAGCTATTCCCTTCTCCAAAGGGCATGGGATCTAGCAGTCAGAGCACTCCCCCAGAAGATGGGTCAAATCTTCCTAAATAAAGGAAGGAAACAACATTAGTCCTCCCGTAATATCACTTTCCCCTTCTACAGGGCGACAGAGAAACAGAGAACCTACTCTCCTACATACACCCTAACAAATACCTATTAGATCAGTGGCCCCAATCAAAACAAGTACAGAGAGACCTCTTTTTGGGAAGCCCAGGGAGACTACAACCCCAGCAGAGGTGTGATTTACCTCTCTCTGAGCCAAGCAGCAGAATGTAAGGCACCTGTGGCACTTCAGTAACAAAACCCAAATACACCTGACGATATGGGCTCCTCCAGGGCTAATACAGTTGCAAGGATTTTAACTGTGGACTTGCAGGCCCCAAAAGTAGTAGCTTGTCCCATATCTGCCTTCTTGAGGATCTAAGTCCAAGTAAATTCAGAAAGAAGGGAATAAGCCTTTGCTAGGCACCACTGCCTCCCTTCATTTTTTAAGTATTATTCATTTAGGGCTTGGTGTAAATGTGGGTGAAAGCCCAGCCCCTCAAGGAATAACCACCATCAGCCTTGGCCTGTATGCAGTGACCTTGACAACTTTACACCACCAATTTTCAATCATCGATGATGGATTAATCAAGGCTGATTTGAACCAGCTGCACTCTGTCAGAGTCTTTGCTCTGATCTTCACGCTGCAATAATTTTCCATTTTAACTGATTCTGCCAGGGGTGAGGCTGTTAAGGCAGCAAAGTACTCTTTGCCTTCCTTCTGCCACAAAAAAAAAAAAAAAGAAAAAAAAGCAATTTTCACTAATACTACTAAGGTATTTTTTTTTACAACAGTGAGAAGACTGACATGACCCAATTTCTGCCAAATGCTTGTGTATGCACATGTCCTCATTAGTTGAGGCTTCTTCAGAAACTAACCTAAAATTTTAAGGTCAGCAGACCAGGCAACAGGAGGAGAGGCTTACACCACGAACAAACTCACATCCATATTCGTAGGTTTCCCAGCTCTTTCTGTGCAACTTAGAGCTTGCTGCCTTTCAAGGAAAAAATTTAGTACTGTCCCCAGTCTCTATCATGTACCATAATAGTTGCCATATAAATTCATCTCACTGCTTATCCGTCACAAAAAGCACATTTTGTGGAGTTTGTACGTCCCCAAAGCCTAAACCAAAGGCTGGTGTTGGGCTGTTTACTCTCCAGTTCCCAGCACGTGCACGCACACACAAGCACAAGCACGTGCTTGCCTGTTAATACCATTTTTAGATGAACAGTAATTGACAGATGGCTCCAGGCACGGTTTCATGCAAAAGCTACTGCTCTTAGTGAGGCGGAAGGGCAGTGGAGTAGCGTGCAGCCACCTGGAAACCCAAGATCCAGGATGGATGAAGTGGACGTGCCAGGCTCTGATCACTACCTGCACTCCCATCCTGAGACAAGGAACTGCAGAGCACTACCCCAATAACCCAGTCAGCTCCGTGCCACGATCTCAGACGGCTACTTTATTAACTCTGACAAAGTTGCTCACTTTCCCCTTGTCTGGGTAAACAGAAATCCTTCCCAAAGCATCAGGAATGATGTCAGTTTCAGATTTTGGTTGCAGGGACCCTGCTGTCAGCACAGGGGACAACAGCACCAGATGAAAGAGACCATCTACTGTCTCTCCTGGTCCCACAGCAGGCCATCCAGCATTAGACACACTCCCATTGCTGCTTGCTGGCATGCTGGTTCTTTTAAGTATGCTTTCATTTCTCACACTGGGCTTGGCACACAACAGACCATTTTGCATGACAATCCAGCCTCTCATTCAACTGATTGCTTCTGTCCACTCAAAAATACCTGAGATCACAAGTGCCTCTCTGCTGCTAGAGCTCCCAGTTACTAGGTACAGCAACGCTGCCAGTGAACTGAGGGTCAATAGTAATTTCACCGACACAGGTGCTTAGAGAATTAGATCCTGGAAAGATCATGGGAATCAGGAGTACTTACCAACTGCTAAATTAAACTGTTTATTGGTCTCCTTGCACAGGCTCTAATTTACACCATTCTCTGCAGGGTAGCATATAAAGGAGCACCAGCTCTGAAGCTGGCTGGGATTCAGCACTGGTGAAGCAGCTGCAGTACCACTGATTCCAAGAGAGTGGCTTCGTTCCACCCAGTGGACGATCTCAGCAGCTTTCCTGAACTGACCACGGACCTAGCCAACAGATCCCTGTACATGTTCCCATCCCCACGTGTCAATAAAGCTGACTGATCAGATTCACTGGCTTTATTTCAGTTTAAACATTGGAGTGTTTGAGTACATCGAGAAAGGGCTTGGGCTCTCCATAGCCAACTCTTTCCAACTTTCCTGGTTCCGCCAGAGAAGCTTAAAAATTCTGAAGACCATAGAGACAAATATTATTATGATATTATAGAAGTAAAACTACAATAGCTACTCAAACAACTTCAGTAAAAAATAATCAGCAGTATACAATAAGACAGAACATACTAAGGTGGCTCCTTTTAAAGGCTACAGTAGAAGAAGCTAGTCTGAAACATGCAGTCCTGACAATGCTTATGAAGGGACACCGGAAGGCTCATCAGAAAAAAATATCATTAAATGAGGGCCTCCACCAGGTGAATTCAAATGATGGGGCACCACTGATCAGCTCTAAGGGACAGCTCCTCCCTTTGTAACCCAGGCAGGGATCAGAGTGGAAAGAAATGGGGATTTGCATACAACCCAACATCCATTCCCTCTGATGCGGGAAGATGTGATGTGTACAGTCTCTTCTAGCACACTAATGCACCCACCCTGCTCCTTTCTTGTCTCATTTGACTGGAGGAGAAACAGTTCATTGGCATCATCCGAGCCTTCATGACAAACTTTTGAACTAACTCATCATGGGAGAGACGCCTGCAGTCCATTTCTCTCTAATCTTTATTATTTCAGGCTGACTGCAGGAATAAGGCACTGATTACGTGCAGTTCATGTTTTGAATATCAACTTCCCAACCATAAAGAGTAGAGACATTTTAGTTTAAAAAAGAGTTTAGCTTTTAGGACACAAAATAGCAGTTTCCAGAAGAAAAAAAAAATACCGCTTTACCAAGCCTGTACTGTATCCCAGTTTGGCCCTTGGGTCTAGTGCTGAAAGCCAACACCTGAGCAAATGCTGGAATCCCAGCAGCCATATGAATCCAGACAAGTCACTTAATCATGCTGTGCCTCCATCTTCTCATAGGAATAATGCACAGCTACTTCACTGGGGTAATGCAAAGCTGATTTCATTAGCATTCACAAACTGCTTTCTGCCCAGCAGAGGAAAGTATTAGGGAAATGCTAAGAATCTCTACTGCTGGGCTCCTCTTCTAAACTAGCTCTTTTCGTAAGTTATGTCCTACGAAGCGTGCAAAAATTTCTTAGAACCTTCTTAATCAAGAAAGCAAACATATCCTCATTTGCCAAACACAGGCTTGTAATTATGTGGGAACAATGCAGAAACAGCACACACATGCATTAACACTGGCATGATCAAGAGATAACAGCGCCATTAATACATCCTCCTGGAAATGACAGTTTGCAGCCAGACAAACTGTTGGAAAATCACGAGTGGAGCTCATGAAACATTTTCTTTTGCAAGATGAATTAAACAAAGAGGAGGCTTAAAGAATGCTGCAGTAACTCAAGGGAGGAAAGGGACAGTGGTGCTTAAATGCGCTAAATACATTCTAAACTATCCATCCAAATGGACCCATGGACCTCAGGTACCCAGAGCAGACATTTAATGGACTGCTGTACCGCTGTAAATAACCAGCTGACCTTGTACAAGCTCCTTCACCTGCTTCAGACAGAAAAAATCTCAGTCAGTAAAGATAAAAAAGCACATGCTCCTCAGTAATTGACGCTAGCACCCAGAAATGGTATAGGATCAGGAACGTGAGCAGCAGAACCAGGCATAGGAACAGAGCAGTCTATAAAACACTTGCCATTACAACACAGGTTACCTGCAGGAAAGCACTGGGGAAACGCCTGGATCTGTGTGGGAATCCAATGTAAAGTCAGGGTAAAATATATTCCACTGTCAATCTGTAACATAGAAGTTGTTCCTACTCTTACCATAGCATTGACACATAAACAACTTCATATCAGGCTGCCATATCCTGAATTAGTTTATCTTTTTCTCCTCCTTTTTCTTTTTGTTTTAATTAGAACAGGTTTATCTTTCCAATCACCATTTTTCAGCACCACAAGTCAGCATTCTAACTCCCATTATTTTCAACTATGCTGACATTGGGAAATACAGAAACAATCCCATGGTTGTTTCTTTACTTCCAGACTCCATGAAAAACAGCCTGACGCATACTGACCCAGGTGCAAATGATTTTGCTATACATACTGTCAACTCAAATGCCTTCAAGTCATTTCAGCTGCTACAGATGGTCAAGAGATTATATCTATATTAGTACTACTAGAGATAATAAACATTAGTTCAAGAGTTAAAGGCCCAGTTCCAGTCTCAAAAATCATATTGTCACAAAATAATTTGAATTGGAAGGGTCCTCCTGAGGTCCTGCTCAGAGCAGGGTCAATTAGAGCAGGTTGCTCAGGGACCCATCCAGCTGAGGCTTTAACACCTCCAAAGACAGAGATCCCACAACCTCTCTAGGCACCATTGTGGTAAAAAGTATTTTCCTTATAATTAACCAGAATTTCCCATGTTCCAGCTTGCACCCATTGCCTCTGTCTCGTCCCTGTGCACCTATGAGAAGAGTTTGGTTCTGTCTCTTCCACGTTCTCCAATCAGGCAGTTGCAGACAGCAATAAGGTCTCCCCTGAACCTTCTCTTCCTACAAATATTTTAGCTAGTGAATAGTTATAAGACTTCCAGTGCTTTTTAAACTACCTGAACCTATATGCAAGAGGGTGGTATTCTCATTGTTTTGGTTACTGTTATAAACACAAGTGACCATTCTCTTCCGAAAGCTACATATTTGGTAGATCTTTCTCTGTGTGACATGCAAGACAGAGCCCTTTCATTTTAGCAATGGTTAAGATTGGATTAGGTTAAACAAATGCAAAGCACTTGGATCTTTTTCTAAAACAAATTAAGGATCCGATATACTTTATTAGATCTGGGAAACACAGCATATTTCTCTCGACTAAAAGCTATATTTGTTCTGTTCTGTGATATTGCTACAGCTCAGGTGCTCAGAATTTGTATCAGCACCTTCCAATATCTTTAAAGTTCCAACATGTTGTAAAGTAAATCTTTAATTATCTTCTTGTCATTTTACCATTGTTGATCTGCTACCCATATCGCTGTATGAAGTCACAGAACAGAGACGTGACATGGGCAAATACTGCTGAGGGGGAGTTCTGGCAAAAAAAAAAATCACCTTAGTTACATTAATAAGCTTTCCCCATAAGGCAAACTCGGCTCAAGCTGCTGCAGTCTTAATTTCTAATTTGTTTGGAATCTGTTTTGATTTTCTGTCTCCTGTTAAATATAATTCTCTTCTGGGCTCTGTTTTATGCATTGATTTTTGCAATTGCATCCATATTACATTGGGACCCAAATCCACAGTTCTCTAATTCAGGTTACAGAGAAAAGTTTAGACAAATAATCCCAATTTTTTTTTTTTAATTAGAGAAATACTTTGCCTCTTTGAACAAGGATGGGACTCAGACTAGCTACAGCACCATTTGTTCCCACAGTCGAGGATATACATCAGGAAGGGATGGACTGTTGACTTTTAAGAGTATACTAAAAAGAACTTCTCTCTGGACTATACTTTGTATTGGAGAAACTTACAGTTTAATGAAGTCATCAAACTATTATTTTAAATAGCTGTGCTCCAGAGTAGCCATTAGTGCTGCACTGAGAGAGAATACAGAGAATCTCCTAAAAATCTCTTCCATGCAGGCCTCATCTCTAATGCAGCACATGATGACTTTTTCCTCTTAAATAATCACAAGTGGGTCTGACATTTTTATTTCAAGCAGGGTAATTTTTACAGATTTTTATGGCTACTAGATTAGTTTTACCATGTATTCAACTCAAAAATACATGCAGAGAGCAGAAAGATCATTACCACTGTGCAGACCTGGTTTCTATTCCTGGCGAGTCATTTAGGGCTTTCTGGAAAATGCAGGTGCAGACAGAGGCAAAGTCTCCTACCCCTGCTCTCGGCTCAGTAACTCCGCTGCTGAAGGCTGTACCTGTGTCAGCACGGCACCATAGCCAACCTAACCTGGCTGTATCCTCTCTTACAAGAAGCTCCTCCAACCACCCTCATCTTCAACTGGAATTGTAAGAAGGCAACAGCTCTGAGGATTACAATGCAAAATTAGCTGGGCTTGAGACCATCCCATTTTTAAAGAGCAAATATCATTAACTGCTTTTTGGTGTTTTGCCAGCTGAAGTTACTCGGAGCTTGTAGAAGTACTTGGTGGGTATGAAATAGAGGATGATACATAAATGTTGAGAACCATTAAAGTGGTAGAGTTTTTTTTGTCTTTTATATAAAAGCAAATAAGAATTCTGGCTAGCAGCTGACAATTTCTGCTGCTATAGGAAATGCTGTTTCAAAGGCAATGAAACACCCTTCCTTCACCCCTTTATTCACAGGGTGTGATACAATAGTTTTGATCTTCTCTTGCATTTAGTTCAAATAAATATTTTCAATCACAAACTTATTTTATATAGACAACCAGAATATTGTCAAGGACAAGAGTCTCCTTCCTACTTCTCCTCTCCCTCCAATTTCTTCCTACAATGAATATGCCACAAGATAGAAATGCCCATGGTACTGTTCCACTAATATTAAGAGATTTGGTTTCCTTCCTCTTAGAAAACAGTCTATAGATGCATGCTAGATTGCTTGCTTTCAAAATAGCCAAGAAATAGCCCAACAAGTTTTTTGCGGCAAAAGTGAGGGCTCCATTCTCACCCCTCTTCAAGCAGAGCATAATCTGTATGCTTTTCTGATATACTGCTCGTTGTCTAAGTTTACTCATCACGTTGATCAAGGAGTCTGGAGTAGTTGAAGTACCCTCACTGTGTTCTCATTTTCATTTCAGAGATTGCCTTCTCCCCGTCGTCTCAGATGGAAGAAAGCAGAGCAGTCACTGTGATGTGCTACCCCAGCGTTGCGCTGACCAATCACACAGGAAAAGGCCCTTTGTACATTTTTTAAGAAGACGGAGTTTTCTATTGCTCCACCACAGTGATTATTTTCGTGTCTCATTATTTCAAACCCTCTCCGCTTCATTATAAAAACACCATTTGCTAGAGCTAAGGTAACTAGCACAATAGCATTTCAAGGCAGCGTGAATTAATCAATACAGCCTCTACAGCTGAGAAGCACAATGTCACTCTCACTGGGAAGGTGTAGGTTTCATTTCAAGCTGCTCTCCACCCTCCTCATTAAGCACTTTATAACTCATCTTATACAAAAAGCCTCAGCTCCCAGCTATAAAAACAAACATCTCTGTTCAGAAACCGATGTGAATATAACTGGAGTCGAAACAAAATAACCCATCTGTAGGAGGAAAAATGAAAGAAAGAAAGAAAAAAATTGAGTCAAACATGATAGTCCCTACTCCATCTAGAATAGTTAGGCTTGACCCGTACACACCTGCTATTTTCTGTACAGTGTTCCCAAGCCTCAGGGTCACTTGTTTGATCTGGCAAGAAGAAAGGAAGCAAGGGCCGGGAGTGGTTTCCTACCCATTCTTTTCACTGCCTAACACCCCATCCCACTGCCAAAGAGTGCTTGTTCTGGTACTGGGGTGCTGCGAGAGCAGACAGCATGCAGCCTGGCACTCACTAGAACTCAAAAAGACAGATTTTTATTTCTAGGGCTGCTACTGAACCAGGAAGCTGTTAAGGATTAAGGCTCATGATGTTACTTCAGCTTCACCGAGTGACCTGTGTGGGCTCTACATCAAACATCCAGTCCATTAGCTGTACTTACAAAAATTTGACTTTTGTTCTTAAAATAGGATACTGTGTTCCACCGTGTCTGGTGAGTGGAGATAATTTCCACCACCACCCCCCAACCCACCCAGAGCAAACCAGACCAGTGGGAACCAGCAGAGCCCTGGGTTAACTGCTGTAGGCGCCGCTTGCCAAAATCCTGTACAGCCCCACCAATACAGCATTCTTTGTCACTCACAGTCCCTCTATCCATGCAACTTGTAACTCAGCCTCTAGACTTAAGAGAAATGTCTGACAGCAAGAAAAGCAGCCCTGGTCCTTTCCACTTCCAAGCCATCATTTCAAGATGCAGAAGAGGCCAGGCTCAGGGACTGTAGCCCAATACTAGCTCTTTCTAATTGCGTGATTAAGAAATGGGAGGAGGAGCAGCAGTCCTTCAGAGCAGGAGGCGTTCCTGCCTTCCTGCAGTAGAGCAGTGTAGTCATCTTCTCCTTCAGAAGGGACAGAAGTGCTAACGAGGAGTTTGCACTTACCCATTTGTGCCTCCCCATGCTCAAGGGTGGATCTGGCGTGCACTTCTGCCTCTAGCGATCATACAGAAAAAAGCAGACAAATGGGAAAACATAATTTCTCCTTTTACTCCCAAACCTTTTACCTATTCTGCAGTCAAGCACTAAAGCAAAGGCTTAACACAGCCAGTGTTTTCTTTAACAAGAGGTCTCTCTACAGTTGCTTTTGATCAGCTGTACCATGTACAGATCTGGTTTGGGGTCTTTTAGAAAGCACTGCAGAGCTGACAGAGGTAGAATAAATGCTTTGAATAGGAAAATTTTGCACATTTTTTTTAATTTAATTCTGTGGGAATCCTCCTCACAGACCAAGACTAATATTGTGCCAAGAGCCATATGCATACAACACTGCAGTTTATTCTGTATCGTGCTGCTAGTTTTCCAGTGCAATTTAATGCATGGGATTTTATCACCAGTCTTTAAACAGCAGATATCAAGCAGTCAGAATGAAATGGCTTACCAGATCTCTTACTGGCAAGTTTAGATGTGTGCTTGAAGGGCAACTGGAGTTAAAATATGACAGGCAGTAGACTAACCCACACCTTCACAAAGGATGAAGCTTTCAGACAGTTCTTTCTCTCCCAAAACACAGCTCCTCTGGAGTCTGCTTTACCTGCATGTTGTAAAGGCTTGTAACAGGGTACTAATCCAGCCCTTGGGGCTGGCTCAGAACAAGAGATGGTGTTGACTGCAAGCTTGGGAAAGAGCAGCACTCTTTTTACTGAGTGAAGCTGGCTGGCTGTTACTTTACTTTCCCCCTTCAGAAAGATATTTGCTTAAAAACAAACGCAATCAAGATACCAGTCTACTGACCACTCTGTCAGTTGGAAAGCAACTCAGCTTTAGCAAGGAATCTCCCAGCACATTAGCCTTTCCACCTCCATTTAAGGAAAAGTTTCGTTTTCTTCAGTTTCTAAGTCTATGTAAAAGCATATCCAGTAGCAATGTGCCGGAGCAATGTAAATGGAAGCAACAGAGCTCAGCATGCAAAGCCCCCTTGCAAGACTGCTCCACCTTGCAGCACGGACACAACTACCCCATCTTTGGTTAGCTGGGTCAGTTCCCCAGTTTCAGCCTGAGAAGGGCCAGAGACCACAGCGACATCTCCTCCCACCATGCCGGACAGACCGTACATACACACAGCCCTGACACCTCCTAAGCAAATGTGTTTTGCTCTGCAAGTGCAGAAGAGTAGCTTCTTCAGCCAAGGAAAACATGCTGGGCTTACTGCAGAGCTGAAGTAGTGCAGGCAGGCACAAATTGTGTGGCTGCCTGCCAGCACGCAGAACGGCGACTGCAAATGCACAGCACTGTCCTCCCACGGCCGAGATGGCAGAGTTACACAGCGAAGGAAGAGAGCAGGGGTGGGTTGGTACCAGCACAACCCATTTGGTCTGAGAATAGCTCAGAGAGGGACAGTCTCAGCCACAACAGGCCTTCGAGCTGCAGTCTGAGCAACCCTGCCCTAAAAATGGGAGGCATCTGTGTAGCGCATTAATACTCAAGGACACACAGGCACACACCAGGCAAGGTATCTATCCTGCTAGCAACATGCTTCCCGATGCTAGACAACGTGAGAGCTACTCAGCTGAAATCCAATTTTAATCCCCTTGTTGAGTGAGTTCATGTAAGTTCAAAAGGGAGCTCTCCGTCATTGTTATAGATCTCATCTCCTGAGACAAGGTGAGGCAAGTAAATCAACAGGAGTATCGTTACTAAACCGTAGGAGAAATGGGTGTATTGGGGCTGAGTTGGTTTTCTAACTACAGCTTTGATTCACCTATTTTTCTCAAGCCTGTCTCATCTGTCAAGCTTTCCGAACCAGTACCATTTCAATGCCTAGATGAGCTATAAAGCTTCCACTATTCCTCATTCAGCTTAATGTAGCACTCAAGCCTCTACATTAGAAACTGTGGCGCCACGTGGAGCGAATAGATACGTTTAAGTTTAATGCTCACTATAGCTAACAGTCATTTATGTTAATAGACACTTTTGTTTCTTGGAATTAATCTTCCTCTGGAATTTTTTTTTGGTGGCATAAATCAGGATGGATTATTTCCTTTACAATTTAGAATATTCTTCTTTCTCAGATACTAAGAGCAGAGAAAGACAATCACAAGCAATCGAATTACCATATCCTAATGAACTACCATTTGTCAGCTGAGCCAGAGTGACTATTCCTTGCATGTAGCAGGTGAACACCAGAAAGGCTTGAGGAAGGTGATTAAAGCCAGTATGTTTAATTCTGCATTTGCAGTAGGCTGAGAGCACTGTCAACCACTTACAGCCACTTGCCTTCAAATCTCCATCAACTGCAATCTCTTGTCCTTACTCCACATTTTCATTTCAGCCTTTTCCAACTCTCCCAACACTGGTTACTCCGGCCAGTTCCTGCTGAATTTCCCACTGACCTCTGAGTGCTGGAGAGAGACGTATTCCTGAGCAATACAGGTTTCTGGACCAGCAGCACAGGGAAGTGAAGAGGCTCGCCTGGTGTCCTAGGAAGCCAGAGGGCAGCTCTATTCTCAGCTCTGCAAGAGACATTTTGACATTTCTTATGCCTCCTTTTCCTCACACCTGAATTGACAATAACTCTGCAAAACATCCTGAGATCCTTGGTGAGAGAATAAGATATATAACACTCCGGGACAAGGAGATGCCTAAATGTGACATCTTGAATGACTGCAGCATATATATGTTTGAAACCTCAGCTACTAAAAGAAAAAAAATCATCCTCTCCTACCCAATACAGGGTTAAGGGTTCAAAAGAAATAGTTTTAGCAATTCTGGGTGCAATATTAGCTCAGATACATGAGTTGAATCCATATGGCATATTAAGGATTCTCAGCAAGGAAACAATTTCAGGAGCTATTCATTTAAGCAATAGTTTTCATTCTATCTAAATACTGGAAGCAATAAAGTCTCCTACGCACCCAGTAAAATAGATGAGGAAATGGCATAGTATGAAAATCAGAGAATAGGAGACAGATGTCAGAGTTCCGAGGAATAGAAGGTAATATTTTTATTTTTCCTATTCCAGGTTTGTGTGCATGAAGGGGCACGCACAGAGCCTGCTTTGGTTTTCAACACAGTATCCAAAGATAGGAGCTTGTATTCCCCCGCAGGAGAATACAAGGTGAAAGAGGGGGGTGTTTCCAGCAGAGGTGGTCATTCAGAGGACCGAAAGATTAGGTGCCTAAAACAGGGAAGGGGTGAATAATCCCCTCACCCGGAAAGCAGCTGGACTTGCCTCAGCACTAGCCCTTTAGCTACTCTGCTACTGTTTTGAAACTCCATAACAAAAATGAGAGAAAGCTTAGTACAAGTGAACTCCCCTAGGTGCAGCATGGGAAAAGCAGTGCATGCTTAGTCCCAGCCTGTCATCATGCACTCGTAATGCCCTGCAGCAGTGTCACATCCACGGGTCCACATATTGCTGCTTACAAAGGCCTGATCTCACAGGCAGCTGGGGACTACAGGATGGCTCAAGCAGCCTTTGGCTGGTCCATGCAAGAGATATGTTAGGGCTGTGGAGCATAGGTCACAGAACATACATTTCTCCAGACATCTAATTTCTCCTAACGAGGTGTGATCATCTTCTGCTGTTGCTGATGTTTGTGAAGACAATGCACAAGTAGCACCACATACTTCAGCAATAAACACTAAGGATCTGATCTTTCTTTATAGAAGTATATATTATAATAGAAAAGTTTGTGGGTGTTTTTGCATCATATTAATTGGAGCTGGATCAAACCCAGGATGAAGGACAGCATTCCCTACTGAGACAAAGGGCAACAGCGACCTGGAGCCCTTTCATCTCATTACCATCAGACCATCCCACCAGTTACACCAGCACTGCACGGAGACTAAAGTTCTGTCCTGGCTCCTGTCATCCAGCATTTGAGCAGACTTAAATACTGCACTATTATTTCCAAAAAAGGCTAGGCTGTCACAGGCACGAATAATCACTTCACTCTCTCCAGGAGGAAGTATGCAGATTGCTGGGGAGCCACAAAGGAAATGCATCCCAGAACTACAGCAAAATCAGTGAAATGCTTCACTTTGTTCAACTTGCTGTTGAACCATCCTATTTGGCCACATAAGGAGGCAGGTACTATGCTACTGCTCTTTAAGGAATTTATAACTACCATCTTTCTTCAAAAGGAACAGTAACAAAACTTCAAATATCCAAAAACTCTGAGGCATTGGGGAAGCCTACAGTGCATCTGGCACTGCTCTCTGAACGCAGCACTGCTAGTGCTCTACCGTGTCCTCTACCCTGTCCCATCGGATGTGTTGGGTGTACTCATCTGAGCTGTGCTTCCAATACCAGCTACTTCTGGGATCACCTTAGATATTTTTCTTGTTCAAGCAACTCTGCAGCAATGCTTCCCTCAACAGTATTTCAGCCTTGCTGCCACCTAATCAGACTAAACAGATCAGCACTCAGTTTCCCCAGAGTCTGTAGAAATGGGGTTTATTCTAAGAGAATGCTAAGGGCTTCTGATAAGAGCTGAAGCCTCCTCTGTCATGGACCTCAGGAGGGATTAAAACCATTAAACATCTTGCAGAGAAATCCGTCTGCATTCAGCCACCAAGGTGTCGGGTAGGATGTGCGCATGTCGTACACAAGAGCCTAATCATTCACTTGCAATGTCTTTAATGCTATCATTGCAGGTGGGAAAGAACATTTTATCAGAGCAACAGAAGTCTTTTTTTTTAACATTGCCTGAAAACTGACAAAAAACCCTACCCACAGCCACTGAAAAGTCTTTCCTTCAGGAGCTGCAAAGACCTCTCACTCTCCTTTAAGGCTAAAAGAGCTTTCTTCTGCAGTGCCACTTTCACGTCCTGTTTTTCACCATCTCTGCTCTGCCAACTTTTTCTGGGGGTCCTCCCTGCTTCCCTTCTCCAGATCTGGGTCCTCTTTGAATAGCCTTTCTGTTCTAGCAGTTGGGAGAGGAAAAACACACACCTCTCTTCTTAGTCTTTTCCCCTTCCCCACCCAGCAGTGCTTCCCTCTCCACCCAGCAAATTGCCAGTGTGGAGCTGCCCTGTGTGCCGGGGGGAAGAGCTGCTCTGGATGGCATGTCCTGTGCCTAGGGTAGGTGGGAGAGACAACAGGAGGACCAGCGCTCCCTCAGGCTGCTTCACACGCCTACCTCCAGCACAAGGCATGTCTCCAAGGACGTGTCCTGACACCTTGGCAAAAGCAGAGCAGCAGGGGCTGGGTGCAGCTAGGAGGGAACGTCCTGACACCCTGTCTGAAAGGTTGAAAAATATCATTACTGCTAGTGAGATGGTGTTGCTTTTGTGGGAAGTTCAGCTGACATCACCTGTCACCATGCAGTGAATGGGTAGCTCAAATGTGCACACACTTGTTGCTCTACATACTGTTTGCATTTCTGCAGAGTACAAAAACCAGGAAGAACGGGCAAGCAAGGGAAATTAAGATTGACCTCCCCTGTTGACCTCATAATGGTAGTGTCAACATTATGGCTCTGCTACAGTTCTTGCAAATTTGGCTACATACAAGGCATGCTCCATCACACTGGCATTTGACATATGGGCCCAGCAAACAGACTCTCCAAAGCAAAGGCTACCTATACTGCAATGCTGATTTCTGTAAGCTGCAATTTCCTGTCCTTAGTTGGCAGTTGTAGGAATGTTGTTAGTATATTCATGCCAAGAAGTCCAACCATGAAAGCAAAAACTAAAGAAAAAGGACATTGCCAAAGAAAATTTGACCTTTCTGAGACTCTGACGTATCATGAGTACTGTAGATGTTGGATGGTTCTGCTCCTAAATACTCCTGAATTAAATATTGTACAATAAATCCAGTGTAGACTCACTGCCCCATACTGAAAGTTTTGCCTAAGCTTTAGAGACCCTACAAAAAGTTATAGCAGGGAGAAGTGAGGCCACCCATCCTACACAGAAGCATTCCCATTAATCAGAATTATAGGGCCACCACTGACAAACACAGCAAATCTGTTAGCAAGGAGTTAGGTGACCTTGAGGGGAACATCACCTTCTAAGAAACTTGTACCCATAAGACTAAAAATTAGTGGGGTTAAAAGGCCTCACAGGCTTTTGTGTCCTTGGTCGCTTCCTGTGAACCAAGTCAAAGGTGATGAAACACTGAGCACATTAAGTTCGTGAAACTCACTGTCCTGTTCTAACTGATTTGAGTCCTTTCTTAGAACTGTTATTTTTCAGTGATTATATTATATTATAATCACTTGCAGGAATGCTGGGCATAGGGCTGAAGGGACCTCATGGATCACTGAATCCAGCCTCCTTTTCTTGAAATTCTGCCGTATAATCCCCACTCACAAGACTTGCAAATTCAGACTTTAAACTAGCAAGGTGCTTGTTCCCAGTGCTCTATGGATATGGCTCTTCAACATAGTGTCCTGATGCTTAACTGGTTGTGCTGTGTTTTTAGCAAGTTTTATATAATACTTACTCTCTTTACAGCTCTACCTGCAAAGTACTTCAAAAGATTCTCTGTTAAGACTACCACAGTAAACTTGCTGACTCCATAATACAAATTCAAAGTAATTCCAGGTCAAACCTTTAATCAAAGAGACCTCTCTAAGCTTCTTCTCGCCCTTATTAAAGAGATTTACAAAACCGTGAAGGAGGTTGGAGAGTTAATGATGTGCCATTTAAAAAGGCTCCATTAAGATTTGGGTATTTTTATCTTTTAGAAAAAAAGCATTTGCAGATTATAACTCTAAGGAGACAATTATAAGAGCATTCTGAGAGTCTTTTCACTTGATCTGTAAGGGGGAGAAATGGTACAGCAGAGTATAGGAAAGAAAATACACTGCCTAAGCCTTTTTCTTGAATAGGATCCTAACTAGCCATGTTGCAGCTGCAGTGAAGTGTCTTAACGTTCCTGTGATTTATTACTATAAGGGCCACATCATCTGCCAAAGTGTGCTTGTAAGAAATTAAATGGTTTCCAAAGGAAACATGAGAATAAGACAGATTTTAAATTTGCATTTTTACCCTGATTAGTGTCTGTGAAGCTCCTTTGAAAACTTTTGTATCAAACACAAATACAAAATTATTGCCAAATGCAGTTTGAATCTGGGAAGGTTTCAGGAAGGAAGCCCAGTTACCCACAGAAAGGGATGAAGAGACTGTTTACAGGAGTGAGCATGCGGAACAGTACTGAAAGAGAAAGGAAGTGGCTATCTTCCAACATGCTGCGCCTTGGACCAAATTGCTTTCTGTCTAACATGATGAGTTGTTCACAGGCCTGAGTTATTCTGTTACCCTTTTAGCTCGACCTTGGACACTAAGCTTCAAATCAAATGTAAGTAACAAATTAAGGGCTTGATCCTGCACTCCAACTTCCCTTTCACTTCAAATTGAGGAGGGGGAGCGGTATTAAGACCTATATTAATGTTGATCATGGTGGTATTCCTGATGGACTTCCAACCAGAAAAATCACCAGAGAAGAAAACTCCCACAATTAGCCTAGCTACTGCTGACAATTTGGGATCACAGCAGAAAATGAAGCAGCAATATTTCCATTGATCCCAATAGCATCCGTGAACCTCGGAGTCAGTCTTTCAAGATGTTCGTTTGCATATGAGCATTTCTGCCAACTTGCATCGATTTCTCAGTTTCAAAGGGAAAGAAATTCAACCTCACAGTATTTGTTTATAGTTGTAAGACTCTGCTCTGTTGTCCTGCTGTAAGTCAGCAAAACTGAGTACAACTGTAAAGAAGTCCCGAGACTTCCATCAGAAAGACCTTGGGAATATACAATATGAGTCTATTACACTTTATTTGTCATTAAAGCATGGAAAGAGGCAAAACAAAATACAAATTCATGGAAAAGGAAAAATATGTAATAATCTAAACAGATTGGCAAACTGTAACCCTGGGTATTCTGTCATGAATGCCCAGAAGTTTACTACTGCTAACGGGCCAAACAAGCCTGTGAAGCCAGTCAAGTCAGTATCAACTTGATTCGTGTTGTATAAAACACCAAAACACTAGCAGTGAGAAAGGATTCACATCTTGCTGGGCTAAAGAGGTGATTTGATTTTGCTGGGCTAAAGAGGTGTCAGGAAGTTGCTCCTGGCAAATTACTGTTGTCCCAAATAACATGCATTCTGTAGAATAATTGCTAACTTTTGTTTTCTAGGATAGGAATCAAAAAGCACAAATCGTTGCCATGTGACACTGGGAACAAAGCAGCTTTGGTAGTTAACACCACAGAGGAAAATCCTCCCCTGAGTTTGTATAGTCTTCAGAGGGGATGTAAAAAATCCCAGGGAATAATCAGATGCATGAACAGCTGGAAATATGTGGCTAATCATAAAAAGAGAAGGGTTTTTTGAACTTCCCACCTTTATCTGTATTCCTCCTAGAGAAGTTTTGCAGAGCTTCTACAAGGGATTATTTCTGATTTTGAATTTGCAATAGCAGTCATAACTGATAGCACCTCCCTATAAGCCATGAATACTTCCATCCACATTCAAGGAGCACGAGTTAACACCACCTCAATACCTCAATCCATTTGCTTTAGCACCAACCTATAAAAGGATGACCCACAACTGTTCAGTCTTCTGCTTCCTTTTCTCATTCCATGGTCAATACAAGCACTTCACCTAAACTACTGCAAATTTCCTTGGGTAGACGGGATCACATTATGATGAAGCCCATGAGATTGGTTCTAGAATTATAAAATGTCAGGATCAGCCCATAAGAATCCTTCCAAGTGTATGGCATAGTTCTCCTCCCATACATTATTTCTACAATCCCATTCCAATAACCATGTTCCAAAACCTTTTCCGCATGCAGAGAAGCCAGGTAACACACAAGAACCCACTGAACACAGTTCTGACAGCTTCTTTGACAGATGTTCAAGACATGCTGTTGACAGTGTATTTTTTTACTGCTTAGGATTAATAATTGAAACTGATTCAGCACTGAGAATCTTCTAACTTTGCTCTGATCAGGAAAAATCATGTTCAACTATGAGATGACTAGTATCATTAAAATTCTATTTCAGAGAACTGCTGTTAAGTGATAATTTTGCTCTTCAAATTAGGAGAGAGGATTAATAATTGAATCGAAAGACCTAGTTATATATTTTGGTGGGTTTGTTTCCTAATAGGAAGAATGACTTGAGCAGAAATCCATTAAAATTTTTAGTATTCCCATGCTAGTCTGATTCTAAGCTTTTCCATTAAGTAGCACAGTCATAATGGCATTAAACCACTTAAGCAGCAAAACCAGCACATAATTATCACTTTTAATTCAATCTTTTAGAGTGTGAATAGATACTGTACATCACTGACAATTCACACTGCTAAAGAGATTTTTCTATTCCTTCATGGCAACTTCACAGCCTCTTGTGCTGATATAACTGACCCAAACACGTATAATTTTTTTCTCAAGAAAAATTCCTCAGAATAATGAGATAGCAAAATTAAGCCCAGATGAAAGAAGGTGTAACAATTCAGCTACTGCTTTATTCTTACCCTAAGGTAGATGTTTAGATAGGAGTGAGAACTAGGGCACCATTGTCCGTGTATCAGCATATCAACATTTGAAACTATGAGTGTACTCTCAGAATTATGAGCATGTTAGATATTGCACATATTAAAAAAAAAAAAAGTCCCACACAGAGAGTATAAAGTACATGGAAGCTCTATAGAAATGAGGGGAGAACAGAGAAGACTATGCAGCATGTAGCATCCCCTCCCTTGCCCCCCAACAGACCCCACTGTATTTACCACCTGGGACCTCTTCCCCTTGGGATTTAGGAAGTGTGACATCTTATCTGTACCCGCTGCCCCAAGCAGCAGTGACAGCGGCTTGCTCCCTGCCATCAGAGGGCTGCTGGGAGGTGCAGCTGGTGTGAACAGAACCAATATTCGCTTCACACCACTGCCATCCTCGATGCCAGCACTGGAGGGAGCCAGGAGCAACACTGAGCGTTGTAGGCTCAGGGATCCCCCAGGTGCCTTTCTCCCAGTGCCCCCTCCCATACAGTTAAGCCTCTGGCACACTGTAGATACCACCATAGTGCTAAGGAGCAGTGGCACCTTTGCATGTTTGTATATGTTAAAGGGACCCATAAAGGCCAATAAAAGGCAGAGCGCAGGAGCGCTGTGGTTCAGTTGTCGCCAGCAGTGCCTCTGCCAAAGGCTGCAGCGCAGTAGCTGCAGTAACAGAAGGCTGTGCAAGTCAGGAGTCTAAACACAGCCCACTATTTACAAACCAAACTGAAAGAAACCAGGCAGCACGCTAGGACTGGCCAAGCTGAGCCCCTGTGAGACAATACAACACTGTCAACATCTGTTTGAAGGAGAGAGAGGCTAAAATCTGGCACATCGACTGATCTCAAATGCAGCAATCTCGGACCCTATGCACTGTCCGCTTTTGCCTGCAGTCTATGCTACTCCCTGCTCACATGCGCACGCTATTAGCACTGCTTACATCACTGCTCCACCAGAAAGCATAAAGCTTCTACATCTGATCACAGTGCCAGCACGACAGCATTCCCTCCTACACAGAACAAGCTCTCCCTTTCATGGGTCCTCAGCTAGCAGGTAAACATGAAGCAGTTCTTTCCCCACCCCAGGACTAGGCATACAATGTTCGTGGTACATCTCCTCTCTGCTAAATCACAGATTTACAGTTGCAGTACAGGGCTCTCAGTTGCTGCTTTAACATCATTAATAACTCCAGTTTGTTGCAAACACATATCTAGCAGACGTTTTTGTTTTGCCTCTCCACATACAGCTCGGGAGTCTCCTATTTCCACATCAGTATAGGAAAGCAAATGTTTGCTTGGAGAATCTGGTACTTCAAAACCTCAATTTCCTTGGCGAAATGAAGGGATGTCAACATTTGGTACAAGAAAGCATCTCATGGAAGCTACTGACATTCAGGCCTGTCAAATGCTCTGCTGTTTCCATCCTCCTCCTTCCTCCTCTCCCCTTAGTGGGCTAACGTCAACAGAATTTCACAGATCTTTCCATCTAGTAACAATAACTATTTACTCACCATAACCCCTTTTACAATAAATACCATGCCAGAAGCTTTTGTGTATCCCCAGGTAACCAAACTGAGGCATTGTCTAAAGAAGGTTTTTCTCAGACACTGGACCAGAATTCCTGTAAACCAAAACACAAACCTAGTCCTATGCTCGGGCTCCACAAACCGTCCGTAAATCATGTCCAGGCAGCGCCCGAAGAGCAAGGTTCCCCTTCTGGTTTGTGTGCCACGGGGCTGTCTTTGTCACTGCTGCTCGCAACGGTGCTTCTTACCTATGCAATCTGAGCCTGAAAATCATAATTTGAGACCATAATTTTCTGTAGAGGCCCTTTTTCAAATAACCTCAGACTGACAAAAGCAAGCTCCTTAAATATGCAGCAAAATCACTTCATCACTGTTTCATGCATTTGATTTTAAAGGACTATTAAGAACCCATTCTTTATGATAGAATTCTATTTTCATCTCCACTTCTTTTTTCCCTTTGGGAGCTTGAAAAATAGGATTTCTCTATCTCTGCCTTCTTTTTTCCTGTCTGTTTCTATTTGATCAATGATGATTCTTTTTTTCCTGTGCTCCTAAAAGAGTTGACATTAAAATGTCTAGTTCCTATTCTCTTTCTGTTGTATTTGTGCATCGGAGCCATTCACAATGATGTCAGCTCAGCTCTGGGCATTGTCTCTGCTAGTTCAATTCCAGCTGAATTGCTGGAGCTAGCAGGACATTAGCATTCACTTGATTGATTTAGCATACCCAGAGAATAAGATGGGGTTTGCATTCAGCTACACACATTAAAAACTGAAGAAATTATAAAGCAGTCCAAAGTTGGTAAGTTCTTTTGGAGTCACACATCTTTTGCTTCTCATAGATCTTCCTGTGCTTGAGGGCACCATTTAAATAATGGCTATTTCAATGCCAAGCCCTTCCTTGACAGTGCTCATGGATGAAAGAGGAGAGAAAAGTGATTTAAAACTATTGTTTAACATAGTTAATCAATTTAACAAATTTCAAGGCTAAAAGATCGTATTATGCACTACATCCTATAAAATGTAGGCTATACAATTCCATCCTGTAATTCCATCATTTTGTCCAACAACCGGAGAGCACACTTTTCCAGAGTAAATACTTCAAGCTGTTTTGAAATTAGTATTAAAAATATAATACTGTCTCTCTTGTCAGCTTTAAAACTTCCTTCCTTTGTCCAGTGCCTACCCCTGTGATAAGGTCTTGGTGTCATATGTGCACACTTGCTCAAGATGCACGTGACCATGAGTCCATGTCTTTCCAGATTCCAGATTTTGAGTGTGAAGCTAAAGTGAAGAAGAGGATGCAGGGCAAAATTTTCAGAAGAGGGGGCTAAAGTTTGGCTCCAGAATCCATTCTCCTCCAAAAGAAATGCTGAGCTGAGCAGCTCTCTGTGAAGTGAATGAAGAAATCTGGCTTTACCTGCCTGTGAACTAGAATCTCCACCTCACTATTTTATGACTTTAGAACAGGGATTCCCAAACCTTTTCCAGTGACAGGATTGAAGACCTCGGCAGACATGTTTGTTCAGTTATGCACTTTATGGGCTGAGTGAAACAACGGAAGTATTAGGCATGTAACAGAACAGTAATAGTTGGCCTCTTCATAAAAGCCGTTTTCCTGCACTGTCTCTGTTGGCCTCAATGGGAGTTCAGCTATTCAAGATGAGAGTTTGTTACTTTCAAACCACAGCCACACTTGACCCCCTCTTCTGATGGAGTCAGATGGACGAGGAGAACTTGTGTGTTTTCCAGTAGCTTCAGCATTATAAACATATGGGTGATGTGACAACAACATCAGCTGTCCCAGTTCAAGCATACCTCTGCATTTCTCATAATTTCAACAGTACCTTCTGATGAGGGGTCCTTTCTATATGGCCAATAGCATAACTGGTGTTTTAACTGCCCAGAAACATCTGCAATAGCTCACCTCTAGCTTCGGTTACCCGTTCTGAATGATACTGCACTGCTCTACCTCAGCCTCTCTGCTGCATGCTTACACAACAGAGAGACAGATGAGTCTGTTTCCAAGAGAGTGGACAGTCATTTGTGATCATTAACACGCAGACACTGTAAAAGATGACAACTCATGTGTCAGCTGAAACATTTCGCATTAATTGGAACAAAGTTCCTATCAAATACATTTTGATAATAGCCAATCTCTCGTGGACATTTTGGACCACACAAGGAGAACATAATGTTTGATGTCTTTCCTTGGAGGCAAGAAAGAGCATCAGAAGGCAAATGCAGCCGCAGCCAACAAGGAAAGACAAACAGAACACAGCAGGGGATCGGCTGTCTGTCAAGACAAGCAACCAGCCGTGGAGCTCTTCAGCTCCGTCAGCAGTTTAGATCCTGGCACAGGTCTGTAGGTTTCAAAAGCTGCTACTGTTTGAGAGTGTGGTAGAGATACTACAAATGATCAGTAGCAAGTAAGGGGTGAAGCTGCAGCTAAAGAACATCTCAATGGACAGCAAGTCAGTACTCAAAGCTGAAATCTGGCCAATATTCTGTGTGCATACATGACTACACGTTTTAATACAAAACTAATGCACAGCCATTTGCGGTGATCTTAGAGGAGCCAGCTCTTCTGCTTCATTCCTACCGTGTGACTCAGCATCTCCCTTGGCTTTCTTCACTTAGCTTCCTTCTTAGGGCTGGCCCTTCCTTGGTTATGACATTTGACTGGTTCCCAGCCCATGGCGGAATGACTTCACACACTTATCTCCTGCAGTTCCTAAAAACAGTTTTGTCATGGCTTTGCCCCTGTCGGCAACCAAGCCCCACACAGCCGCTCGCTCACCCTCCCCCTGCCCCGGTGGGATGGGGGAGAGAATCAGAAGGGCAAAAGTAAGAAAACTCATGGGTTGAGATAAGAACAGTTTAATAATTGAAATAAAATAACTGTAATGAAAAGGAGAACAACAAGAGAGAGAAACAAAACCCAGGGGAAAAAAAACAAGTGATGCAACCGCTCACCACCCACCGACCAATGCCCAGCCAGTCCCTGAGCAGCGATCGCTGCCCCCCAGCCAACTCCCCCTGGTTTCTATACTGAGCATGATGTCATATGGTATGGAATAGCCCTTTGGGCAGTTTGGATCAACTACCCTGGCTGTGCCCCCTCCCAGTTTCTTGTGCACCTGGCAGAGCATGGGAAGCTGAAAAAGTCCTTGACTGGTGTAAGCACTGCTTAGCAACAACTAAAACATCAGTGTGTTACCAGCATTGTTCTCATACTAAATCCAAAACACAGCACTATGCCAGCTACTAGGAAGAAAATTAACTCTATCCCAGCTGAAACCAGGACAAGTTTCTTGTAGTAATTTGAGATGGATAGTTTACAGGAGTACATGTGTGCCTAAATGAGCTCTAATACAGCTCCAGAACACTTAACAATGGCTGCTGTGAGATCTTATGCATTACTATGCCACTATGTCCTTTTAACACCAAGCAACAATTTTAAGCAACATAGAAGCCAGAAGAGTGGCCTCAGGTTTATAACATGCTTTCCATGCTGCTTAAACTTTCTCTTCACTGATCTGCTGCTGGATAAAAGCAACATTGAATATATATTAAAGCGACAGTCAAGATCTGTAGCTACATTAGTCATTCTGTCAGAGCCTTGGAAAGAACCTCACTGAAGTCAAGCAAGAAAACAATTTGTTGAAGCATCAGCTGAAGCAGTGAGTCACAACTCATTCAAATCTCTCTGAAGTACACGATCAAGCAACTGCTGAAACCCTGAAAGCCACAATTGATTCTGCAAATAGGAGATACATAACACAAACTTTAAACTGACCTCCAATCTCTGGTATGTGATAACAACCTGAGTGTCCACCTATTTATACCTTAAAAGCAGCCAGGTGGGAAAAGATAGGACGAGTGATGTTCCCTTAGTGTAGTAACAGAACTACCCAAACATAGAAACTGACAATATTTTCCTATCACAGTGTGTAATTAGGGTTTGGTTCCACTGAATGGAGCCATTCTGGACATACACTGGTCCAACCAAAATCACTATTTTGTAGCATTTTTACCTGAACCACAGATAATGGCTCCCCAGGCCCAGAACAGTCAAGCAATCAATGTTCTTACAGATCTTTTTGCCAAATATAACATCGTTAAGCTTTGATGTCTACAGTGCAGCCATGAGCCTAAAAAAAAAAAAAAAACTTACCTGAATAACTGAGACATCTGGGGAACCCAGCCAGATGCCAGAGAATCCAGAGCTGCTCAGCTGTAAATTGACTTAAACAAAACCCACTAAGTTCAGCCAACCAGGGCATACCTTACCATATAGGGAAAACCTATATAGGACTTTTTCCTAACCACATGTTGGCCTAAGGGTACACTACAATCAGCTAATAAAGAGATAAACATGTAAAACCTTTTTTTTTTCCAAGAGGCTGGTGGAAAGAGGGAGCAAACTATGGTTCAGTGATGCTCCTTCAAATCAGATGTCAATTCTAAGCTCTTGAGCGATGATGTGTAGAAAGTGATTCTGACATACTTCTTTCAATCTGGAGCTCAGGAATAATTATCACTAAAGGAAAGAAAAAGTTACATTAGTGGAAAAATGTTTTGGCTTTACTCTTTAAATGTTAACTAATCTTGTGCGTGTGTTGTGCTCTATGCCGGGGGAAAGAAAAGAAGTGAAATGTAGCATGCTTCCAGCACAGCTTATTATATCGGTTTGGAAATTTAGGGCAATATACTCCATTGGCGTCAGCAGATTTGAGCCTGGATATGGTTTAAGGCTCGTTCTGCCTTTCCTTCGCCATCCTGTCCCCATTCATACACCTTCTAATTTAAAAGCAGCGAGTTTGCGCTAGAAACTTAAACTGCTTATTTACGTGCCGTTTGTCACGTTAAGTACTTTCACAAGGAGAGAGATTCAGATGACTACAGCCAACAAGAGGCTGCCAGCCCCGGCAAGCGTTCCTGCCCGGGCAGAGCGCGGCAGCGCCGGGCAGAAGCAGCCGCACCGAGCAGCCCGCGCCTTTTCTCCACAGCTCAAGCTTGCCGGCGCCCTCCGTGGCTCCGGGCTGCCCGTGGAGAGGCTGCAAGCGGCCCTTCCCCGCAAGATGGCGGGGCTGCCCCGCCACGCCGGCTGCTCGGCCGTCGGCTCGGCAACCGCCCGTCGAGGAAGCCCGTCGTGCCTCTGCCTAAAGGCGAACGGGCAGCGCACGGCCCCGCTTCGGTGGGCAGCAAGGGCGCTGGGGCTCCTGTCCTCACCCGTCCAGCAAGCCAGCCTCCCCGACGGGACCCCTCCTGCCCCGCCGGCCCGGAGGGGACACCCGCCCGCGGTGAGGGGCCGCCGCCGTGAAGGCAACGCGCGGGGAGAGGCCTCCGCGGGGACGAGGCGGGGGCCGGACGCCGTGAGGGCGGGGCGGGGCGGGTCAGGCGGGCAGCAGGGCTGGCTGGCCCGCGGGCGAGG
>VYZW01031173.1:11458-22671 GCA_013401315.1 Balaeniceps rex | reverse complement strand
CGGGCCGGGTCGCCTTAGCGGGGGTCGCGGGCAGGGTCCCGGAGCGCGGCGGGGAGCGGGACCGCCGGTGCTCTGCCTCCACCAGGGCTCCCGCGGCGAGGCGTCGCCGCGGCGTCTCGGTGCTCCGGGCGGGCGGGCGGCGGGGCCGGCGCAGAGCAGGGCAGGGCGGGGGCCCTGCGGTCACGGCGCTAGAGCGTGTCCAGGGTATGAGACCTCTCCCGCGGGGGTCTGTCGTACCGTTAGCGGTAACGAGAGCGGGGATTGGGAACTCTCTCTCTGCCACCTCTCTTTCCCCAGCATTGTCCTGGTCCGTAGCAGGTGGATTTAGAGCTTGAAGAACATATTAAAGCTATACAGAATCTGCAGGAGTTGACTTATTTATGCAAGTTCTTACAGTGCGTCTCCTTTCTAGGAAAAATGATTTCCGAAAGCAGCTCCTTCATGAAGGGGGTGGTGCTCGGAGGAGCCTTCTGCATGTTGGTTACGCTCCTCGGACATACTAAGGTGGGCAATGGGACTAAAGCACATCGCCACGAGCACCATCACATCCAGGCTCCCAACAAAGAAGATGTCTTAAACCTTTCAGAAGGTGAACGCATGGAGCTTAGTAAAAGTATCCGTGTTTATTGTATCATCCTTGTGAAACCGAAGGATCTGGGGCACTGGGCTGCAGTGAAAGAGACGTGGAGCAAGCACTGCGACAAGGTGGAGTTCTACAGCTCTGAAAATGTCAAAGTGTTTGATTCTGTAGTCCTCAACACAAATGATATGTGGGTGATGATGAGAAAAGCTTACAAGATAACGTATGAACGCTATAAAGATGAATTCAACTGGTTCTTCCTTGCATATCCAACAACGTTTGCTATTATTGAAAATCTCAAATATTTCTTACTGAAAAAAGACCCCTCGCAGCCTTTTTATATAGGCCATACTGTGAAATCTGGTGACCTCGAGTATGTAGATGGTGAGGGAGGAATTGTCTTAAGCATTGAATCACTAAGGCGACTCTCCCGTGTTCTTGAAGACTCTGACAAGTGTCCGGAGCAGGGAGGTATGATTTGGAAACTAGCTGAGGATAAACAGCTAGCAATCTGCCTGAAGTATACTGGAGTGTTTGCTGAAAACGCGGAAGATTCAGAAGGAAAAGACGTCTTTAACACTAAATCGGTCGGTGCTCTCATTAAGGAAGCAATGTCTACTCACCCTCAGCAGGTGGTGGATGGCTGCTGCTCCGACATGGCCATCACGTTCAGCGGACTGGCCCCAAACCACATGCACGTGATGATGTACGGCGTTTACAGGCTGAGACCCTATGGCCACACGTACGACGATGCACTTGTCTTCCTTCCGCCCGCAGGCTCGGACAATGACTGATGTCTCTTCAGAGAAGACCTGGAACCATGGAGTCAGCTCTTGTCATGACATGCATTTGTACTGACAGATTTGATTTTTGTATCTGGTGGTACTGGTGTACAATATTTTTTTTTTTTTTTTTTTTTTTTGCACATTGAGGTTTGGTAAAGCTCTTAATTTTAGAAGTGGAAGGAGAACTTTTTTCTAAATCTTTTATACAGAAATGCTTCTGGCTTTTGACAGTGCTGGAATGAAATGATAAAAGTTGTTAATGTTTATGATAAAAGGAAATTAAGTTTATATGGGGGGTTTATACATGTAAATATTTATTAACAAAAACTCAAGTGAACTTTAGTCTACTGTTACAAATATATTTTTGCAAGACTTTGATTCTTTTAATTCTTCCAGGCATTTCTAGAATGTCTTTATATCTTTCTAAGATGTACCAATAAAACTGAGTACAGATTCAGTCTCAAAGACTAACTTTAAGCTATTTCCTTTACACTAACTACACAAAGCTTGAGCTATGCTGTTTATGTAGCACCTATCGCTTTATGTACAGCCTCCTAACCCAGTAAGGAATTAGCAGGAAGCAAGCTGACAAGAGATCTGTTAGTATTACTGTGCTGCAACCTCCTAAGTGACCTTTGGACTTCCCTTTTTAAGCAGACAAAAGAAAGAGAACTGTATTTGAATAAGTATTAACATGGGCAGGTAGCCTGTTAGCACAAGAGTAATTGCTCATTTAAAATTTCACTTCATATGTAAGTATGTTAGAATGAAGGTTCAGTATTATAACCACACCTGTTAGTGGTGCTAATAGTATTTACAAGGAAGAAGTTGGTTAACTGTCAATACAAATGTAGATTTTTTTTAACACCCGGATGCAGAGAGCAACACATGCTTGCACTCCCAATCTTTGCATATTATGCAAAACAGGTTACATGCAAAACAGGTTACATGCACAACAAAGCAATATGCAGAACTCCCCAATATGGGATTGGGGGGGATTGTGTGTGGCAGGTTTTGGTTTTGTTGTTGGTTAGGGGTTGGTTTTGGGGTTTTTTTGGGGGGGGGGGGGGGGGTTGGGGTTTTTTTGGTTTTGTTGTGGGTTGGGGTTTTGTTTGGGGTTTTTTTTGGGGGGGGGGCGCGTTTGGATTTTTGTTGGTTTGTTTGGGTTTTTTTGTTTGTTTTACAATTGAGTGCACTTGAAATCAGTTTTATACAAGTTACCAAGTCACACTCCCTTCCAGTCACAGCAAGTGGGAATAAACAGCACTTCAATATTTACTCCATTTAGAATTCACTGACCTGACCTGGATGTTTCAAGACTTTAGGAAGGTACTACATCTGCCTCCTACACCTAGGACTATCATAGCCTTTGTTGGTACTACAATATCCATTAAAGACCTGTTACCTCACCTTTCTTTAACAGACCATTTGTAATTCCTCATCCTATCTTGAGCTCCAAGGGGCCAGATGGGGAAGTAAACAGCTGCTTCAGAGCTAATGAGAATATCCACATCTTTTTTGTTCTAAGCATCGGGTCCTTCATTTTTGACAAGAACAGTAAGACAACTGCTCAGACCCCCAAGCAAGCTACCACAGCTCAGCTCTTCCAGAAGGTGCACCTTGTCTCACCTTTTGCACATTCTCCTCCATGTCAAAGCTCAGCTGACATAGCAAGACAAACATGTACATGGTTGCTGCCAAAACCTAGATAAAACTTCAGTTAGTATTTTTGACAATGTTTTGCTAAATTGGTATACAAATTAATTTAAGCATGGTTTAACTTGTATCTTCTTACAGAATAATTTTTAAACAGTTAGATCCACAGTTGGGAATACTCTGACAAAGCCAGGTGAAGAAAGTAAAATTTTGATTTCAGTGGCGTTTCTGACATTAAAGACAGTTCCGATCCCACTGCAACAACAGCAGTCATAGGGCAAGTCAAGGAAGAAGAATGGGAGTTAACAATTCAAACCAGAATAAATCTCATTTATCACAGATTTGAGAGATACTGGAACACAACAGGAAAAGACAAGATGGAAGGGGAAAAAGCAAGCCACAGAACTCAAGACTAACTCATTTTATGCAAAAAACCACTGAAGCACAAACTGATTCCCCATAGCACTAACAAGAAATTAGTATGTTTATAGCAGAGTCTTTAAGATGCATAAAAATGTCCATTAGCATTCTGAAGGGAAGGTCTGACCAAACATTTTTCTGCAATACTGCTGTAATTACCACCTTAATTTTTGTCTCTCTACATTAATAAATAATTTCAGATTTACCCTGTCATTTTCAGAAGTGCAATCTTGCAAGTAATTTTACAGGAGAAATTTAAACGTAGCACGTATCAGGTACATATTCCATCTCCCATGGCTTAATTTGACTTTAGAATCAGATGGAGAACACCTCTGCCACTATCTTCCGCAAAGGTCCCAGGGTAGGGAAACCAAACATGCAGAACAGCACCGCAACAAGGCACTTGCATACAAAATTACGTTCTGCCATTATAAAATACAAGTGTTAGAACAGAGACTTGAAATATTAATAAATGCTTCCAGAGACAGAGTTATGAGTGGTAGACCTTAAAGTTTCCTTAGTTTATTAAATGATTCCATGGCACAGGCTGTTTTCCATAGGCATAGCTTTGGGTATGCAGCCACTGAACAGAGTGGGATTATCCAGACAAATACACAGTGCTCTTTAACCCGTTCTGTAGACATACATACATGTGACAGTGCACACAAGCCAAGATCTCTTGAAGTTTCACCTGAAGAAGCTGCTCCTGGCTACACTGATAACCATGTTTTGCTATCATGCCTTTGTTAAACAGTGATTTTGTTTCTGCTCCTAAAATAAGAAGGCAAACGGGGAGTAGAGCATCAGGCACCAAGTTGGCACACACTCCATTTGGAGTATGCCCACCATTACTATAAATTCCACTATAAGGAGAGTGATATCAAACAGTGTTGGCAGGTAGAAATCTGAATATATATATAGATATTCTTCAAATATGAACTAGCATAAAGGAAATTCCAGTACATGTACCAGTTTAAGTTCATAAATCCTATACAGATAAATGCATATTAAAAAGAGAAAATCCTTAAGTAAAATACTGAAGTTAATGCTGTTAATAAATTAAGTTAAAAAATAAATGTCAAAAAAACTGATTTCTCCACATTCCAGAAACAGGTAGACTAACAAGATGTTAATCAGAAGAAAAAAAAATCTGAAATGTTTCAGAGGTTTTATAAACCGTATTAATTATATTTCACATATGCTTTATGTTACTCTTTTAGAAGAGCATAAAAATGTAAACATTTCTTGGCTTTTTCCTCCTTTTTGTTTGAAATAGTCTACTCACAGTCCATGCAGGATCTTTCCATCAGATATCTTCAGTCACTGAAAACTTGGGTTTTAGACAAAACAGAAGAACTGTAACAAAAAGAAATCTAGAAAACTATTGTAGCCTAACAGTACTTTTGCATTCACTTGATTTATTTAGCATAGCCACAGAACAAAATAATTTGTACATTCAGTCACATTAAAAACAAGGAATTACAAAGCAGTCCACATTTAATCTAAGTGCATTCCTTTGGAGTAACACAGTTCCTTTTGTTTCACTTGTATGTCTTCATATGCCAAAGGCCATCATTTAAATAGTGGATATTTTCGATACCAATCCCTTTGTTGACCTTCTCACTGTAGAAGGAGGCAAGAGGTACAGAAGTATTAGCTAGGTTAAATATTAGAGCAGTACAAAATACAATATTTAAGGTAGAAAATGGAACATTAGTCAACTGGGAGGGGAGAAGCTGTCATCCACAGTCATAATCTTTAACAGCAGGTGGACAAGAAACAACATTTGTTATTACATGTACCCACATTGCTGAATGATAAGAGGACAATATTTGCCTTCCACGTTTTGTCAACAACCTTCCACAATATTTTAACTACTTCTTTGTGGGAGGCAGTTCTTCAGACAACACTTCTGCTACTTTTCTTAATTTTAGCATTTCTCTGTCAAAGTAGCACAGCCATTGTAAGTGACTCTCCCCCTCCTAGCACAGGAGGTGGTGTAACATGGCTGGAATGTGGAATTTGGCAAGTTCTGGCTCCAAGTGTGCCACTGACACAATCAAATACAGGTGAGCTGCTTCACTGCTAGTTGCAGGACATCTACCCACTTAAAGAATAATAAATGCTAAATTTATGTGCCAAAGACTTGCAGCATGTTACAGACATACCACCCCTCTATATCTTCTGAGTCTTGTCACCCTTTAAAAATGATAGTTTTGTGTGTCTGCATTGGATTTGTGTTCATCTTTTTTCCAGTACCTTATTCCATGGAAAAAAATCCAGTTTTGTCACAATAAACGAGACAAATCTCATCATTCTGTGACTGAGAACAAGTTTCATTCCCCTGGAGAATATAATTTACTGTATTTAAGCTAAGCATTCCATTACTTATAAAACTTGTCCAAAAGTAATCAGGAAGGAAAATACTGCTATGTTAATTGCATTAACACATCATGTATCATAATCACACCAAGTGACTAAAATCATACTGTTTCACAATTTTCTGGTTTAAACAATATCACACAAAAAAGCATGCTAACAGGCTGCATAGATCATTATCATTTTGTTTTCCTCTCCAGTTTTCATGTTGCTTGTCACAGGAACAGGACATTCAGCTGCAAGGCTGCCGAATTTGAAGTTAGCATTAGGAATACAGATAATCTTGGTTTGCAGTGATCGCAGCAGATCACTGCAGATGTAGGACCGGGACAAAAGCAGCTATTCTTTCGACCCGCTCTTGGAGTCTTTTGAAGGCACTACAAAGAATCCTGAGGAATATAATTCCTCAACAGCTACAGCAGGTCCAAATCCAGGTTGCTGCCACTCTATCCTTGTCCTCTGCAACACATTCCCAACTCTCTCCCTTGTGCTACCATTACGACTTGGGACCACAGAGTGACCCAGTACAGAAGATGATCCTGCTGAGAATTATCCCCACAAGAAAGAGTGATTTTTTCATCAAAATCAGCTTCCTCACCCACACAAGTGCTAGACGGGGCTGGAACCAACACAGCCCAAACCTGCTGGGTGCATCTTACATCCTGCTGCAAGATGTTATAGAACTTAAAATGACAAAGGGGCTTAGCTATTTCGCGCTATCTGAATGCTAAGAACAACTAACACCTATGTCCATTTTCTGTCTCTTTTCCTTCTCAAATAGTTTTTAGTTGAGGTTTATCCCCTGAACAGACCTCTACGTTTCACAAGAAGCTCAGCTAAGCTAGTAGGCACATCAAGCCAGAATGCTGCATGGGGGTACAAAGTAAAGAAAGAGAGAAGGCCGCAGAGGGAAGCCCAGCTGGTCAGCCAAGTACCAGCAGTACTTTAGTTTCTGTAGTTTCTGCTGTCCCCGCAGACACACCAAAAAAAAAAAAAAACAACAAAAAATGCCACACACCAAAAAAAAAAACCACAAAAAAACCACACAACCCACCACAAACACCAATCAGGTCAACGTTTTCAACCCCCTCAAATCCAAATTACATCTCTTGCTCAGCCCAGGTAGTAAGCACTCTATACAAATAATTCTTTGTTCAGCAAGATCTTTGAGAAAGTATGATCAGAGAGCAAGAAATACTAACATTCAGCAGTAGTACTAATGTTGTGCATCTTAAAATCCATATTCATGTGAAAAGAACTATTTTGATTCCATTTGGTGATTCCATTTGGTAAACAAATAAGCAGGGAAGATATTCCCTGCCTTCTCCTCTTCTTCCCCTTAATATTAATCAACAAAATGAAATCTTAAAAAATTCTGTACTTGAACGACATATGCTCCAACAGTGATGCAGTAGCCTTGACAGTGGTGCTTATATTCCAAACTAACATAGGAATAATGATGTGGGACAGGTTATATTTCCATTTTTAAAACACTTACATGTCCTCAGCTGACATCTTCATTACTCCCACACATAACGCATGTTGTTTTCCCTCTGCCATTATTGCCTACAAATTACTGCTAAGGAAAATTTTTTAAAAACTATTTCAGAGAAGTAAAAGCAATATGAGGAAACAACTTTCCAAAAAGTTTCAGAATCCTGTGTTGAACTTTTACCCTTTTAGTAATTCTAGAGCTCCAGCTCTTAAAGATAAGCAAAACAATGCACTGCATTTAACAAGTGAATCACAGTGTGCAGAACAAAGCACGTATTTATGAACTTCAAACAGCAATTACAGAAAAAAGATCTCCCAGCACTACACTCCACTTCTTCCTTTGTGCCTAACACAAAGATGATAGTCTCACCCTTTCTGGAACAAAACCGCATGTTTGTGGGGCCATTTTAGATCCCAAGGTACAGAAGAATTGAGACACAAATCTAAAAAACCAGAAGTACTGAAATCAGACGTGTCCTTTTCAAAGCTTAGCAACACGTAATGCTAACTGCTGATCTTTTCCTACAGCATCTAACTAACAACAAAAGCAACACAGCTTGGTACTATTAATGCTGTATTTGCTCAGGGTTCCTTTCTCAGTAACGTAATAAGCAGGAGTGAATTCGCATACTTCCCTCATTTTACATATGCTAATTTCATCAGACACAGAGAGCAAGTCCTGACTACAGCAAAGCTGATCCTAAACATCTTTCCCAATTCCCTAGGAACAGGAGCAAATTCTTCTATAACTGAAGGAGATAGAAGATTGATTAAGGAGGCAGGGGACAAATTATTCTGTACCTCATCTATTTTTACAGTTCTGCATAAAATCACAAAGGAGCTCCACTTATCACTTAGATTAATGGAACAGCATCCCACCCAACAGCACAGCAGGAACAGTTATTTGGTTTGGAACATCACAGCAAGTAAAAAAATTAAAAACAATTTTAACCTTGCCGAATAACATCTGAACCTCTTCAGCCCTTTTCAAATTACTAGTTATTCCATGAAATACCATTAAAATGCAAAGTAATTCAGATTATGATCAGCTGAGAACACAAGAACAAAAATTTAACATCTCACAGGAAGCAGTAATTCATAGTTAGAGAAGGATACAACAACAGTATCAACGGCAGCAGGGTAAAGTTTTGCTCCAGGAGACGTCAGGCCAGGGCACATTATATTAGCTCCACTTAGTACAAATTTAATGGCACCTTTATCAACCTGTTGATGCGGTAGAATAAATGGGTCTAGGAGGGGAAAGATACAGCATTACAATTCATACAGTAAGATGACAACATGAATAACTCATTATCAAGTCAGTTTAGACAGGGCAATTAGATATATAGTGCGCTGCGAGGGTAGGAAGTTTGAGAAACAATTACCAGAGCTCCTGCTGGGCTGTACTGTCCCAAAAGGACACAAGTACTGTTCTCCCAGATCACATCCTTTATCTGAGAACCCATGGATAATCCAACACCAGACCTATGCCTCCTGCATACTCATATACTGAGTAACAGTTTTAACAAGTTCCCCCAATGAAAACAATCACACAAGTACCCACATACTAAGAGGTCATAAAACCCTCAAGTTACATGTATAACCTCTTAATATGAAAGAGTTTAATGTTAACAGGACAAAAAAGGCAAAGATGGACAAAATTCATGGTTGTCAGCTCACCGAGCCATCCTTCAAGTGCACACACCTTCTTGAAGTATTTCAAACACTGAGATTTGACTGAATAACATTTTTAGGGACACCTATGCTCATCCAAATCAGAGTAACACAACCAAGCAAAACAGTGAGAACAGCAAGAAAAATAATGCAAGAGAGTAAACTGTGAAAAGTAAAAAGCATGCAGCATAAATTCTTACTGGGGACAAGCATACATTACATCATTAAACTCATGATTAAAGAATATTTTTCTATTAAGAACCTAGAAGTATTTAGAAGGAAGCAAAAAGGGTTTAAAGGAAGACTTGAAAGAACAAAGATAGGGACTAAAACCAGGAAATTTAGATCGCTGTCCTAGGGAAACCTCTCTCAAGATTTTTTGCATAGCTTTGCACAATTTAATTCTTAGAAATCAAAGTTTAGATTGCTTAACATATAGCATTACAATAATTATGGGGCAAGCAATCCATATAGGCACCTGAACTAGCAAAGCAATAAACCACAGTTGAGAACGTATACTATATCTTTAAGATCTACACTGGAATATATATATATGCATGTAAGTAGTAAGTTCTTTTTAATTCAGTTCTATAGAAGTCCTATGGAATCATGTGCTCAGCCCTCTCTCCCCACCACTACCATCCTCAGGAAACTTACATTTGTGAAGCAACCTTAGCGTCGGGTAAAAAATCCCTTCTCTTTGTCTGAAGAACAGCAACTCCCCATTCACAGTGAGGATTTCTATATGTTCATGACTGCAAGATTAAAAAAAAAAAATATTCCAATAGCTGCTTAACCCTTTTATAGTTTAAATGAAATATTTCACTTCACAGAATCTGGTCAATCTTGGCATCTGAGAATTAATACAGTCAATTAGCAAGAAAATTTAAAACTAAAAATACTATCTTTTTTTTCTGCTTGTTCTTCAGCCCTGGCCTCCTGCACACTTCCTTCCCCTTAAAAAAAAAAAGAAAGAAAAAAAAGAAAAAATCTACAAACATCCAGCTGTTCACAAACTGCATTTCTTTGGGTTTTTTTTAAATGCAATACAAAGAGCGGACAAGGAGAAGGAATCAGCAAAAGTATACTACCCTCTATTTAAAAAAAAATAATAATCCAAATAATATATGGAAGCCCAAAAATAGTTAAAAAAGCTACTGGAAGCTATCCAAACAACTTTGAGCTTCCATATCCATAAAGCTGAATGCTTCCCTTCAACAACAGGCTGATCCCTGGAGAGTCCCCGAATATGCTGCACGTTTACTACTGGGCAGCATTTCTGCTTTCCTCAAACATCCTACTAGTATGCCTTCAAGAGCATGATGAGCACATGCAAACTTTCTGGTTTGGCCATAACATGGACTATTATCTATTAAGAATCGACAGATGCTTTTCAAAAACACTAGGTTCACCTGCTATACAAAATAAACATATAAAGGAAGCAATCCTATCACCTTGTAAGCAAAGGTTAAGAGAACAGAAACTTACCATCTTACTATTTTGACTGGGTCTTTCTTTGGCATAATTTGGTTTAGCCATGGTTCAATAACAGGGAACTGGTCTATCAGCTGATTCTTAATACCTTTAATAACTGAAGTCTTCAGCTGGATGCAGTTTGATACATTCTCCTTTTCATCAAATCTGTCAAGCAAGTGAAACTATTTCAGAAACACATAATTTGCTGCCCCAAAGATGCCCCATCTCAGCAGTATTCTTCAGAAATGTTTATAAATTCCCTGTAACACCTTAGCACTACCACATCTGACCAACTCTCAAATCTAGGATTTCACGAAGCTTAAATTTGTCCCCTGGAAACACCAGGCTGGGGGAATGCAGGGAGGTTCCCCCTAGTAGGCTGTCTTTGTGCCTAAACTTTGTGTACATCCACGAAACATGTTTTTAGTCTCACAGATACACCCTGGCACACAGCGCTATTTCATCCAACTCACAGAGCAGACTCTGCTGGCAACAAAGCCCTGTTCAGACGTATTTATAAGAGTCCTTCACCTTTACCACAGACGTACCAGCTGTGCTCTGCACTACCCCAAAGTTCAGACAAGTTACTGACTCCGCTTACTTTTTAGTTTTTTTTTTCTTTTAACAAGCAAGTGCCCCAGCAGCCCAGAGGCAAAGCTGACGGCTGCGGGGCGGCGCTGCCCCGCGGGCTGAGGGCGCGCCCTGCGCCCCGAGGAGGCCGAGGCGGCCGCGGGGGCCGGCGGGGAGCG